>JBBMOY011385869.1:0-14820 GCA_037951405.1 Platydemus manokwari | reverse complement strand
AATATATTTTGATTACATTATTTTTATATTTATTTTTATTTACACTCAAAATATTGTGAACGCACACTTCAATGACAAATTCATTGCTTATTGTTGAGAAGATAGGAATGATTTTTTGTAATATTGATTTTATATTGATTAATTAATTAAATTCTTTAAAAATTATATAATATTGTGTATTTAGGACTAAATCAATATCATTATTATTACTATCGAATTTTAGATGCTTTGGCATGCACTTTATTATAAAATTTAGCAAAACTAAACTTTTTGTTTTAATTTATGAATTTGTTTTATTTAATTTATTGTATTGATATGATATATATGTATTTATTGTTTATTCATATGTTTAGATAATCTGCGTCACAAAATCGCCATCATTGGTTAGTGAGATAATTAGGCGTTATTGGAAAATTCTTTAATATTCTCCATAGGAAAATGCCGATCAATTTTTGTGGATCATTGTTGAACGACCAGTTCGTGATGGCAATGCTTATTATTTGGCACAGTTTTCATTAACCAGTAGACATGAAATAACCCCCAATACGATTTCGTATTTGAAAATATCGAAAAGGCCGTTGAATATTTTAGCTGTACCAAGTGAGTATCTGTTTATTATTTTTTGACTATTTTCGATAACGTTTTCCATGGTAATGTCACGATTGATATGATATTATGTATACACATACACACACTCACACACACACATATATATAGCACGATAAAGTCCTCGATATATTCAATCCTTGGATGGAAATAAAACATTTCCACATTCAGATTGTCTTTGTTATAATTTTTGGCTTGGTATTTTATTATATTCTGTGTTGACTGACAAAAACAGTAAATAAAAAGTAAATAAAAAGCAATTCCTGATCCATAATACTATTTCTGTATGAGATTTAATCAACTGACCCATATATCGAACAACACAATATTTTCTGATTTTTTCTTACCACGGTATAACACAATACAAATTAATCTGGTTGCAGACAAATTGATTCTTTATGAGATCGTAATATAATATGTCAGTGTGGTTGTATAATAGAAATTATCAATCCATAAACAATTATAGTGAGAAGAAGCAGAGTGATAATTCAACGCATCATCTCTCATTACATCAAATTCGTGTTTAGGAATTTTTATTTGGTTTAGAAATATCTCAAGTTTTAAATGATCGAAACATGCTCACAGAAGATAATGTAATATCCCCTGCTCCCTCACCAACGAAGAGACCCAGTTCCACTATCTCCGATAATGTAAAAGTAAGCCGAGTCCATAATACCAGAGCCAAAGGTATATGTTTAATAACTATTTTTCTATGGAATAAATACTGGTTTTTTGTAGTGAAACAAAATATCACCGATATTACATACCAAACTCTATGGATCAATTACGATGATGGAATCATTGTAATCTATTCCGTTACTGTAAATAATATTTACGATGGACGACTAGCGACCATATTTCTTCCAGGATCAGTTTCGACAATGAGGTTTTTTATATGGAAATTCGTAGAGTTATCATTTATTGAATGTTACGATAGATATTGCCAAGGTCGAGTGATTATTGCTCAAACCGATGGTTGCTTGTGTGTATTCGATCTAAAACCTTGTCAAAACAGTTGGGAAGTCCAGCAATGTTTGGTCGTTGAAATGTCACACAGCAGTCCGATATCAGCGTTGGTCGGTCATAGGCAGTCGGAATCGATTTGGTTCGGTTCAGATCAGCAATGTTATGTGATCGGTGTTTCGAAATTGAAATTAATCAGCAGGTGTTTTTTGAATCATTTTTGGAATTAATTATTTTGTTGTCGCTCATTTTGCCAGTTTCCACATTAACGGCCATTTGGGTGAAGAACATCTATGTCGCATAGAATCCATATGTGCGTCTCAGGATTCGGAATTGATGTGGATCAGTATGAGTCAAGTCGGAACTTTGTATGCTTATGACAGTTATACTTTTGAAATGAAGTTAAGTCTCGATTTCCGAGCAAATCTGTTCGATATTATTGGTGGGTTTGTCGATTTTTGGAAATAATAATCTATAATTCTTTATATATAAAATGATTTTCGATAGAGAAGTAGAGTAATTTTATTGATAGAACTAATTTACGATTATCCAACAAATTTAATAAATTTCAGTGCTATTTTAAACATCCATTACCTATTATGGTTGTGCACAGATAGTTAGTATTGAGTGATGTTTTCTGCGCTCGATGATATGACATGTATTGGTTAGTCCTCTCATATGACATTCACAATCGCCACAATTATATACACTGTAAAATAACAATTATAAGCTGCTTTTATTTTCGGGATTTTACAGTATATTTATATATTCAGATTATTGATTCATTGATTTTTTTTTATTAAATTATTATTTTGAAATATAAAAATTGCATTCAATCAATTTCTAATATCAAACAAACAATTCATTTGTGTAGTAATTAATTACTTTTTCGATTTATTTTTCTTCACGTGTTAGAGTAATATCGATATTGAATATATGAATGAGATTTTGCCACTGTTTTGGAATGAGTTGGATGAAATATTTTCACATCTAACAGCCATTGAAATCCGAACAAATTAGCAAATTTAATTTGAAATGAAAAATCATCAATTTCAAGTGGATAGAAAATAGGAAATAAAAATATTTCAGAAGATATCTATCTATCCGTAATATATATGCGTGTATGCGTGTGTGGAAAGATCAAATGTAAAAGAGAAGAGCCATTTCACAAATCAATGGATTGGAAATTAAAAGCATTTTTTTAATGTATTTTTTATTGTTGAATTTTGTAGAAAAGATCAGAGAAATCATTTTGGAAATCTATTGATATGAACTCAGATACGCTTGGCAATTATCTGTCATCTAATTTTTAAAATAACTCATTTAACCTTACCATATAATAAGTTGTCGAGATTTTAGATAAGTTTAAAATGCGTTACATTTCTTGTCAAAAGTTGTTGTACTCACCTCCACTTAAATTTGAATTACTATAAAAATGAATATGTATATATATATCATTGTTCGAAATCTAAACAATAATTCGGATTAGATGTTTGGTTAACCGTTGACATAGTTCATCACAATTTTTTTGAAAATATAATATCTTGTTATAAGTGCTTTTCGTTAGTTTATATTATTCACTAGGCTAAAGTTAAACAAAATGGGTCCTAAAATGTTGTGATTAGAATGGGAATTTGGTTTTAAAACTATGTTTTATCACTATTAGGTATCGTAAAAAGTGAGATATTAACTGAATTATACGAATAAATCAAACATTGCAATTATATATAAAATTTAGTTATGAAATTATCTCATGCTCGAAAATCCATTATTATGAAAATAGGTCAAAAGGACCATTTTCTTAACTTAAGCCAAGAAATTAATTAAAGTACATCTAAAAATTAATTCCACCAAAATGAGAGTTAAAATTAGAAAAAAATATTATTATCTAATAAAAATAATTTCGACACCAACATGGAAATGTCAAAATTGCTGTAAAAATTTAAAATACGCCCTTTCACGATTACAAAACTTTGACTTTAAAAATAGTTTATTCGAAGTTCAAAGTACTTATATAATTAGTTAATGATAAAATATATTTACAAATACTTGGAGAAAGAAACATTTCAATTCAAATATTTCATGACATATACAGCACCAATCAGTAAATTTAATTTTTAAAAAATTGACTCTTAATACCACTGAAATATTTCAACTTCCTTTATAACAATCCTTCGATGATTTCAAACTAAAATGGTTTCACAACAATCTTCTTACATGATTACATAGAGTTTTTAAATCCATCATCAAATTTAAAAATTGAATTATAATGTCCTAATGATCATAAATTACAAGGTGTTTAAGAGTCAATAGACTTTTATCGACCTTCAATTACAAAGCGAAAGGACTCTTGTCTAGAGATACGAAACCATTACTAGCAAATAAATTAACTACAGCCCTTTGTGAAGTGAAATCCCTCCTGGTTATTTACAATATTTGAATTCAATAATGAGAACTCTATTATTATCTAATCGTTAAGCTTTTTACATCTTTATGGTTTTGATAATCATTTATTCAATAAATGATATTTGAGCTTTCAAATTCTAAAATATCCAATAAATCGAACAATTGATTCATAGATAAAACCATTTAATCTCACGTAAACGCCAAATATAAGAATATTATAATGTTCTATTTTAATAATCAGAATATAGAATTTTTATAATTATCCTCAAATATTTATTATTTAATATAATTCTAATTAAGAACTTATATTTTACGGATAAACAAAATATTGAAATTGTGGTAATATTAAAAATGAATTTAGCATATGCTATAATAAAATATTTGAAAAATTTATCTGATTTATTTTCAAAAATGCTAACATAAATATTGTTTGGTCAAGCAAATCATTGTAGTAACTTGCAGACCCCGGGGAGCTCATGGAGAAGGAACATTTCCAGGGGAGAAAATTTTCCCAATGAATAGAGAAGTGCTGCGTGTATGAATTGTGATGGGTCTTAAAATTGGAAGTAATTATTTGTCTTTGTGTACCAAATTTTCGGCGGATTTTGATCCTATCACCATATCTGAACTATTATCGTTGTACATCGACAGTTATATAACATCAAATAAAAGATTATTAGAAATATTTTAAAAAATAATGTTTTTTTTTAATATTTTATTTAAATTTCATTAACAATTTCAATAACATATATCTTCTTTTAGTGATCTGAATTTCCGTCAACCAATCTATCAGAGAACTGCATCCAATGGTCATTTTGAATGGAAAGAATTCACCTGGGAACAGGCTAAGAAACTCCATTATTAATTTATAATTGTCGGAATAATGAATAATTTCTATCGTCTTTGATATTTTTTTTTATTTGCATTTCTGCTGTTCAAAATTCAAAGCAAAAAAAGTAGACTTTCGACAGATTTCATATGCGAATTCTTCCAAAAAATCTATATAAAAACCCAAATCCAATAAAAGCTGTTCGTTGGAAATTATTTTAAAGAGTTTGAAAATTAATATTTTTAACTCTTTATTAAATTAAATTAAATTAAAATTTGCAAACAAAGTACATTAACTTTGGCAGTGATTGCTTAACAAATGTGAAAGTCTACTTCACTAGAAAGTTTTTCTTCATTTCAGTTCGTACCGAAGTTAATCTCAGAATTAATAATTATCAAATTAGGGTAAGCCAGCCAATTATTAGTTCATTGAATAATATTAAGAACAGATTCCATAAATAAATATGCCATTTAAAAGTTCCGCCTATCACACAAATAGTTAAGTAAATGGTTGTGTGGTTTACTGATAAATAAATGGATATTTCAATGGGATGTCCATCTATAAACCCTCTAATTGATTGTTCCTACTCGCCTGTTTGAAGAGCAGCGAGGCTGCCTCTAATTTGCATGGTTTGAGCAGTAAGGGAGAACTTAGTAGGAGAATATGCATAAATATTATGATTTGACTTCAACAAACATCTCAATCCAATCACTTGTTTATTTAATTATGTTTAAAATCTAAAAACTAATGGATAAGTTTTAGACAGTCATCATGTCTTTGGGCAATCATTGAATGGGAATGGCACACAGCACTGCAGCATTTGCTTTATAAGTGATATTGTTGATTTTCTTATTTTCATTTTGTATCCTTTCCCTGTCAGTTTGAGCATATACTGCAACGTAGTAGTATAAAATAGTTTTGATAAATATTAGTACCTGAAATAACGAATAATTTTCAAGCCGATTTTGTGGGCGTTTCCCTCCTTTTTTATTTTAATTTTTATTTCTCTATTGAGTTTTAATTAATTTTATTATCTTTTTAATATATTATTTATTTTTATACCACCATTCGGGTTTTATTACATTTCATTGGGTTGGGTTTGGTCTTCAAAATAATAATCAGTTACTGCACCACTAAAATTAACCGACACTCATATTTAGCTGCTCAATATCAAATCGGAAGAGATGTCAGGTTGTACGTAGCATTATAAGTTTGGACAAAATGACATAGGATTCCTGATTTTCAGAGATGAAAACAACTGTGAATATTAATCAGTGATTTAATAAAATTATTTTATATTAAAGACTGTCATTTATATTATTAAATAGGACACTGTTTATTTTACTGTGACTGATATATAAATAAAAGTGAGCTCATGTTATTGAGTATTTTATGAAGCTTAGAAGAACTTTGAATTCACTTTTTTATTGGTTGATTTTAACACACATCCATTTTATCTTAATTTATTATCTCTCATCACTAAAATATATTATTAATTACTTAAATACATAAATATTTAGAAAATAAACAGCAATAGCTTAATCACAAGGCTGTACTGGTGACAAGAAGGGTAATGCGCGAATTTTAGGAATTATCCCAAATAAAATAAAGGTATTTAACTGCGATTGGTCTGAAAGCTAACTACAGTGCAATATGTATGAAATTTACGCTGTTTCTCTAGATTATTAGGCTTAGAAAGCCATCTAGGTTTGACTCACAGTTATTTGTATTACACTGATGACGATTGAACCATGATTTTTGTGTTGCCAAAGACTTGAAGGTCAGCATCATTTTGTAGGTTTCCTGAGAACTGTGTGTTTTGTATTGTCTTGGGAGCACAGAACGCCATCTCTCTAATATCCCTAGATGATTTTGGAGTGGATTTGATTGATGCTGAAACTTATTGAATCACATTGATCTTATCGAAGATCTTATGTATAGTACTGAATATGGGATAAGACACTTCTGTCTAAGCAGTAGAATCTTGATCTCCGCTTTCTGTACTGGTAAAGCTACGGCGGTCAGTATTTGTTTCAGTCATTGAATTGCTTACAAATGAAAAGTGAATGAAGAAATCTACCGTGAAATTTTGGACAGAATAGCAAATCGGTTGAATTGAGAAAATGCGCATCATTTTAAGGAGTCACCTTATCATTGGGCAATAAGTGAGAGACGAGGTCATATTGTTTATTTTGTAGTAGTGTTTAAGCATCAAGATTGATTACGGATTAGCCCAATTTACATTATACAGTTAAATTTTACTTTTGGGCTAATAGTACAAGCTAACATGTTAAAATTGTTAAATCATAAGCAAAAAGCAATAAGTCTATGAATAATGAACGTCACCTGTCGCTTTTATTTTTCATAGATTACTTGCGTCTATCGAACAGAATAATTCGTAAGAATATAAATATTTTCTATTATATATGTTAGGTAAATCACAAATCAGTCAAAAGGGTCTCAAGAACCAAGGAAAAAGCCTAAAAAGAGTCAGTACTCTTGACGTTAACCAATCAAATTCGTTCTAATGTTAATCCATATTTAGAAGCTTAGAATCGACAGGCACATGCCTACAAATGACAACAATCTCAAATATCCGCTGATGACATGAGAAATATAAGAAAAACCTCAAGTAAATCCATCCACAAACTAATTCAACGAATTGAAAACGAAGATCCACTACATCAAGCAGACACACCCGATAGGTCTATAAATGAGGTTGAGTTCCGTGGATTTTTGCCAGTCTTTTTTGGTCGGTAATTTCAATGCTTAGCTTATACGTGATTTTAGTAATCAGTCTTTTTAATTACTTTTAATTTTGTTTTTAACTTTCGGGCGCTGATCCCATCTTGAGTTATTTTCTTTGTGAATTGCTTAAAAATTTTTTATTGTTATTATTGAGACTTTGAGTGTATTATTTTGGTTAATACAGATTTGTAGATTCAAATTGTTGCTGATAGTCCAACATATATAACAATAATGAACTAAATCTTAAAGTACTCTACATCATAGACCCACTTCAATCACCACAATTATTTGACGTTGATTTTATAAGACATTTTCCGAATTCCGTTTAGCCATTAAATTAATTTGTCAATAAATGGTTTCTAACGCCTCAGGATTCAAAGACTAACAGCTTCAATCAAAAACGACCTGACTTATGTGACAAAATATAAGGTCAAGCGTATTAATTATCTTAAAAGATTAAATAATCATCGGGGCGAATGTATTCATTCCGAAAATTTCAAAAACCATCAACCCGTGTATTGTATTCATCTACAAGTAAGAATTTTTTTTCAGGAGACATTAAACATTTCTTTTTATTTGAATTTTGATTTTAAATAGTCATATTGGATTCATAGTCATAAGAAATAACATAAAAAGCAAATCAAAAAAGATTGTCAGATGCCATAATTTAATTATTATTTTCCTTGATATTCGATAAATATCGAGAATTTTACAAGTTTTTTAATACTTAACTTCAATTTAAATTTTTTAATAATCTGATGTGCAACTGATAAAATCATTAAAGATCATTTTCATATCATATTCAGTACGATCTTATTGTATTTTTAATTTCCGTAGGTAATTCGTCTGAGCTGAATCCAATTTTATTGAATTACTTAATTTTCAAATAACATTTCCTGTTTTATTATCTTCTTTTTCTATCTCGTTCCAATGTAATTCTAAACATTTTTCTTCCATATCAATGGTAATATTTTAAATCATGTCATCCGTTTGATTTTTCAATCCCTGACGATTCTAGTGTAATTTTTTCTTTTTCCTACTTGAAATGAAATTAATCCAGGTTTTCATGTCGTTACGCCATTAATTGTCTGTGATAAATACATGGTAATTATGTGAAATTAATAATTACGGGAGTTGATCATTTGTAGACAGTGCTAAATCTAGTTGTTGTCAGGTTCTAAACAATTTATTCCTGACAATAATTTATTGCCAAAACTAATTATAATTTGAAAGTTTATAATTAAGAATTCCTTCTAATCTAGCAATTGAGTATTTAATCTTGTTTCCTCTATGAACTTTTAATATTTTTAAACGATTTTCTGAACTCTACCGACTCTTAATAGGACGCTTTATTTTATGATAAATTGTTAACGAAGCTTCTATCGACATCGATAAAGATATTTTGAAGTTTCAATTAATTTTTCATTTTTGTCACGCTTCAAATTCGCCTCATTGCAAATGCTTCCAATACCATATCAATTCCTATTAAAAAAAAACAGAAAATGAAGTTTTAAAATTAAATTGGTGTGTTTACATGACAACGTTTTTCAACCTTCTTTTAAAAAGCCATATGTAAAGTAGAAATTGATTAATATCACATAATCCGTTACATAAAAAAGTGATATTAACAGAAGTTACTACGAGGATTGTTAGATGCTGCTAATAATAACTATTTATTCAAAAATCATTGGATTTTATGATAGCCTTAAAAAGTTAAAATTCAAAAAACTTAACTTACCAAAATTATTTTCAATGGAATTTCTTCCAAATATTTGATCAAACAGCACATCTTCTCGATTGGTAGTTACCAGTACTCTACATCATGTTCCCACTATCGAGAGAATACTTCGTTAAATCCATGTTATGTCCGTTGAAAAGTCTGTTTTTCTACTTCTAATTAGCTTTCAGTTCATTAAATAAGTAATCAAAAATGAATGTCAGTAGATCCATAAAAAATTTATTTATATCAATATATTTTATTGGATTATTTGTAGATATTTTAAATTATTTTAAATATTTATTTTATTTAAAATGATCAAAAAGTATTTATAAAAACTTTAAATTTTAACTTTTTCTTTAAAATTTGTGATTTTCTTTAAATATCATGTTACTGAATTTTCTATTAATTTTCTACATTTTGTCCATTTATATTCTTTATACCTATCTTCTTTCAATTTCTAATTTTTAATCCGAATGCATATTTCTCAAAGAATTGAAAAAGAAATTAAGTAAATAAACCCACAAAAGTTTATTCAATCAAAAATATTCAAACAAATTATTTGATAGTATCTCAAATCATTAGTTTTATTAAGAAAAATTATTTATAAATGCTTTAAAATCATCACAACATTAATAAAAACAAATTAGAAACTGATAAAATAGCTTGAAAGCTAAATATAACCAGTGAGACACAATTCGTTCCACTGATAATGAAGTTACAGTTATTTTCATGAGTTACTAGGAGACAAAGTAGAACCTTTAATCTATATTTAGCTATATTTTTAAGTAGTGAGTGAATATTCTGTAAATTATTATTCTGTAAAGAATGAAACATTTTTGAAACAAGATCAATTCATATTATTTCAACTATAGAATCCAATAAAATATTTATTTATCTAATTTAAAAATAATTAATCATTTTGATTGAAAATTAACAGTTCCAATTTTGTGATCCATTGACGGACTAGTTAAAAGTTATTTTGTAGTCATCATTTTCTTTTATCATCGTTTTATAATTGTGTCATTCCAGTAAACTTGAACACCGTCATTTCTCATTGGTTGACCTACCAGCAGTTTCCTCTCATTTCAAAATTCCTATGTTATTATTTTATCATTGATAAATGTTTCTTTTATATTATGATCACAAATAAGAACATTATATTAATCAAAACTTGATTATTTGAATTAAATATTATGGCTTCTTGGAAATATTTTGAGCCAAATCTCAGGTTGTTATTAACAAATCTAAATAATCGAAAGAAAATATCGATTAACTGATGCGACAAGTGATCCATTTGTATATTTAAGTACAATAAAATGTTAACCTCTTATGAAACAGTTGCATATAAAAAGTCGTAATTGCTCAGGAATCAAATAATTACTTTAATATTTTAAACCTTGTTGGTCCATATTGTGGCGATTTAAAATTAAATTTATGTGTTTTAAAATTTCGTATACTTTGAATACTTGATTATGCCATTTTTCCATGATTAAATTGCTGAGATATCATTATATGAGCAAAACATTTCTTCTATGGACAATACAAGTGTAGATTTTTTTTCACCAACTACGTTTTGTTTGAATGTTCTGGTAGAGAACGTGCACCCAATATTTAACACACACACGTACTCTGTAATGTAAGTTGAACGCCAGAAAATAATAATTTCTTGAAATCTTCGTAAAATCAATTTCAATAAATAGGATAGATTTTCTATAAAATATGAAATAAACTTCCAATCACCTTGTAGGTCTTTTCACAGTTCTGTTTATTTGGAATTGGTTAATAAAAATAAATAAAATTCATAGAAAAAATATATTGAATTATAGAGTGGGAGCTTGAAATTAGCGAATATATTAAAAAACGCTAATCAAAAATACTAAGATAATGACAAATGATTATTATTGACTAATTAAGTGTTTTACAATTTTTCCGTGAGGATATAATACTTTACTAATTTCCTGTTCGTCGCGCAACCCAATGCCAGTTACCTAATTATTAAAATTACATAAGATTTATGCTCGTAAGTTTTGTTTATTTTTCCAGTGGTGGGGTCGGTCTTTGACAATATATCAAGAATGATAATGACCTTTCTAAATTTGGTTTAATTATTCATTTGTATTGACTTGGCATAAACAATTGAAGATGGTTTTTTGAAGGAAAATTGTAAAGGACATTATCTGTTGTTTTTTTAAACAGAAAAATGCCGTTACTTCTTTTTCATTTATTTTGAAACCGATTGAATACAAGTGTCACGTAGCCTCCTTGTTTTGCAGTCGTGGAGATTCCGGGTTTCGTTTGGCCTTAGTTGAAAACCACTAGTCTACTTGTTATTAATGAAGTATATTAAATTCATTTATTACTTGGAACGGGCTATCTTTTATAATTAATAAAAATCATCTATTTTAAAATGTTACATAACATTCTTGTTCCATCAACCAACCAATCAGTTTCAACCACCTTTGTTCAAGTGATGTTAAACATTTAAAATTATGAAATTTTTAAAATACTAAAATTGATATTAATCGAGGTAATAGTAACCGATTTAAACTGTATTTAGAATATTTCGTTTTCGAAATAAAACGTTGCTCTAATTTTCTTAATAAGAAATTCATGAAATGTCATTTGAAATGGAGTTCTGATTTATTACCTTATATTAATGACGGGGATATTTATAGTTTTGTTTTAAATGAGCCCAGTTCACGTTGATAAATTATGTCAGATAATTAGATCATCTAAAAATTTTTAATTGAAGATTGCGTAAAATTTTCAGAAATAAAATGTCAAATAATCCAAACAACGCATATATCAGAAATAGTGATTTCAGTTAAGTTGTCAACTTTGTGCAACTTATATACATTGTGATATTAAATCAACACAGATTTTCTAAATTGGAATTGTCTTTTAATACAACATTGCATCAAACAAATTCTAATATTTACAGATATTAAAGTTTTATTTTAGAAATAATTATCCGAATATTTAAACAATAAGTTATACTCACCTAAATAAAACGTTGATTAAATTCTTTTTTAACATTTTCAAATAACTGGGGTGATTTTTATCCTTGTTTCTGTTTCATTCAAATAATACAATACGACACACCAAATCATTGGATATTGATCACCAATTGATATAAGAGGAACAAGAAACCAGCATTGATGTATATTGCTACTTTTAAACCTTAACATATCGGTGATTTTAACAGCAATTATGGACAAAATTACAATAATACCGATTGAAATATACGATAAACAAGCATTGTTATTCTTATATTCGAGTGGAAATGTAACGATAATTGTAACCTGCTTCTATTTTATAAAGCACACATTGAAAACGAACTGAAAATTCACGGCACCAAATTATATGATTCGCAAATGAACTAAATCTTCAATGGCTGAACTCAAAATCCATATAAAATCATATCCATCCGTATATTTCTTTAAATACAATTATTTAAACAAACTAATACAATTTTATACAAAATTTGAATTTAATCTATAAAATTTTTCATGCCATTTAAAATTTCTCAATAATTATCATCGAATGCATTCGATACAAATCATCAATTTTTTATGTCTGGTAAATGATCTGGAAATTACGTTGAAAAATTATGGCCATTAAACTTGGCCGTTAAAATGAAGAAAATATAGTTTTCGTCTCAATATATATGTATAGTCTAATAATGAAATCTGAAAATTAATGTTAGAAAAGAGAAGATTTAAAGAAATACCTCATTTCTTTTATATCAGATTTATTACGGTAAATGTAAAATGGATTGACAATCAAATTCGGTGACACAAAAGTCAGGCTGTATTTAATATTTGTGAATATTGTGTGTGTTATAGAAAGTTAATGTTGCCGGTAGTAAATGGCGTCAACTCCCGTTGAGATAAGGTGAAAATGAATAATTAATTCAAATAGTTTTTGCATATGAATGACCACCACATGACTCACTAAGTTATGAATGCGGTAGGTGTTCAAAAAATTGTGAAATTAAGAACAATTTAAGCCGTAATCTATGAGTTATATCATCTATGAAGAGTAAAGATTAATAATTTATGATGTGTTTAAAATATATTTTCCAGTAAACTCTTCTTTGAGATGATGAATTTATTCCATGTGATGGTCGGACTAAATTTATTAATCCAAATTTTTCATCAAAAGCCACTTAAAAAGTCCTCCGTGCACACATTCATAACTTTAACTATCGGTAGTCGTGCATATTTTATAAAGCACTTATTGAAATCGAACCAAAAAGTCACGATGCAAAATTAAATATTTTATTTCGATTTTATAAACAAATTAATAGTTTTTGCACAAAAAATTCGGGTTATAAAATCTTAAAAATGTATTCTTTTTTAAAAAATTCACCATCATTTTAAAATCCTCATATTAATAATAGTCGACATATTCAAAAATATTTCGTGTTCACTGTGTGATAATATTTCTATCAATCATTTTTCATCTGCATCATAATCTAGATTGATTAATGGAAAGTTTTTTTTCCATAATTTTTATCTTTCAAATGCCATATTGGAATTTTTTATGAAATTAAAAGCCTCGATATAAATACAAATATTAATCTCACTCATAGGTTTGTTTTTGAATTGGTTTATTCCATTACTTAAAATATGTTAAGAATGCGATATGAACATGTTATATATATTGTTTAAATGAGCAATAATTTATTGTTGGTAGGTAGGTGGGTAGTTGTTAAGTTGTAAAATGCCGGCTTAATCGCTATATGGACTTGTTAAATTTATGTTAATACCAGTCAGAATTAGTTAATATTATCACATATATCTTTTGCCGATATGTGTGTTTGTTTTGATTTTGAAAATCATAAATGCTAATAAATGTTACGTAAATATTTGGTTTTTGATTTGTTTATTGATAAGTATGGCATGGGGAAACATTACGGGGTGATTTTTGCTATTTTAACATATCGTTTCCAATGTGCCTCGGATGTCGTTTCCATTGAAAATTTGAAGATTTGTGAAAAGCAAATCGATGTTTTTTTCGAGATATCAATAAACATGGATATTTTATTTGACATTGAAATTTATTGATTAAATGTCAAATCTAATCGGACAAAATGAACTATTTCGTTACAGAATTGTTTGGTGAAATTGTTGAATAAATACTCACGACTCTTATGAGATATTGAAGAGGAAGATACGACAGGCATTGGTTTTTGTTTGGTGGAAGATATCGATGCTCAATACATATAAACTGAGATTGTTGTCAAAAATAAGGGAAAGTAATGGGAATAGTTTCATTAATCGAAAAATAAATTGATCATAAAATGTGTACTTTTATTTTGTTTGTCTAAGATATTTTTGAATATTAATAATAATGATAATAATAATAATTGATAATAATTGTTATTATTATTAAAATAGTTATAAAAATAAATAATAATGATAATTAATAATAATTATTATAATAATTGTTTTTAAAATAATAGTAACATAATTAATTTTATAAAATAATAATAATTGATAATAATAATTATTTTTATAATAATTATAAAATAATTAATTTTATG
>JBBMOY011384758.1:0-14820 GCA_037951405.1 Platydemus manokwari | reverse complement strand
TCATATATAATGATAATGATAATTATTATTATTATTATTATCATTATAATTATCATTTAGTATAATTTTTCATCATCTAAAAGATCTATAGTTTATCATTATTATTATAAAATATAACTATAAAATCGTAATTAAAGTATTTGTTATCATTATATTATTATTATCATTATCAAGATAAATTCTTCAATGAAAATATAATGTTAATATATATTATCATTATTAAGAGTGACTAATAACTAAAATAAAAATAATTTATTCAAATTATATTTTCACTTATGCCTTTCGTAGCAGGTTTCTTAGAATGGATTTTGAGGAAAAATTATTATTTTGTTATCCCATTTATTCTGAATTGTATTGAATTAAAAACAAATCCCATACAATATAATTCATAAAATTATTTTATTATTCATGTTAAATCTCGTATTATGAAAACTCGTAATATGATAATATTTCAAAAAAATATCTTTTATTGAACATTTTTAGTATGGAATAAATTATTATCATTGAAATTATTATTATCGTTTTAATGAATATTACTGATATTAAATTGAAACAACATCTTGTTAGTTGTTGAGATAATTTTGAAATAATTTTTCTAAAGTTTGATTTGTATTATCGGCTATTAGATAAGATTATTTCATTTAATATGTTGTTTTATATTGATGGTTTATTTATTTATTATTATTATTATCAAATTATTATTATTAATTTTAGATATTAAAAAAATATTATTATTAGTATTGTAAGCCGATCAATTTTATAAAAATAGTATTACAAACGACTGAAAAGTCACGACACCAAATTATATATTTTAATACAAATTAATATAATTTAATAATAATCTTTAATAATTTACTTCATTTAAAAAAATCTCACATCCATTACAAATTATCTTAATAAATTTATTAATATCAAACTCGTTAAAGAAATTATTTGATTTAGATTGGTCCGAAAAAACATTTTGCAATCCGAATAACATTCCAATATCTCAACAAAGTAAATTGCCATCATTATCATTGAATTATTTTTATTCGTTTATGTTTATCAATATCTAAAGTTGATTTATCTTCCAGAAGTTAATTCACAGCCCGATTATTGTGAGGTACCGATTGTCATGCTTACGAATCCTTTTGGTGGTGTAGAAAACATGTCTACGGATAGCTCACCTATTTTGAAAATAAAATTCACCAAAGATGACAAAGATGATGATATTAGTTTGGTAATTATTGTATTTATTGATTGTTCCTGTTTAGAACTAGTTTTTGTGGATATTAGTTGAGTAAATGTCAATGAAGCTAATGAAATATTTCTGTTATTCTAATATCAACCCCATACATTTTCCATCCCAATCACTATTATTTATTTTCTAACCTGCATATTAATTGATAACAAATATCAGAATCATGTTATGACATCATTTTATATAAATTAATAGATGAAAATAAGAAAATATATTTCATTGCAGATAAAAATAAAAGTGATAAATCATATGTGTAAAGGTTATGAAGGTTTCCTGTGTGAACCTTAGACGAGTTTTTAATCAATTTCAAAAGGTCAAATTCATCATTTAATAAAATGTCCATTTTCTTTAGTCGTGGACACTTGTTGTTGTGATTACATTTTGCTTTCATATCACTTAATCGCTCACAATTATTAGATCTCCATTTAACAAGTCATTATTTATTAGTAATAAAATCTTTTCGATGTTTTAATATTAGATAAATTTTATTGAAATTATAAATTATTTTGATTTTATGAAACATTAAAGCGTTGAGAAATTGAAAAATAGTACGAAAATTATGAATATTTGAAATCTTTAAGTTAATTGAACTCCTGATTGTTCATAGAATAATTAGTCTGTTTCTCATCTATATGATTCGCAGTAAGGAATTTCTGAGGAAATGATTATTATTACTTATATTGTTTCTTCACTCCATCCGAGAGCTTTTATCATTATCATTTAATTGGATCGATTGGATTAGTTAATTATGAATTGCTATAAGATTTCTTTTCAAATTTTGATCCCGGCTATTTCATTTAGTTCTGATACGATAAAGCGAACAATGAGAACCTTTTCATTCATTTTCAAAACGATACACAGTTTAGTTCCATATAACAATATTTTTTACTGGCAACCGCCTTCCAATGATGTCCTTTTACTTTTCTAAACAAAATGAGAAATCGAGAAATAATAATTTTTATGACAAAATTGTTGTGACAGTTTTTCGATTAATTAAATTTAGCAAGATTTAATTCAGATTGTATATAAAATTATATTAATTTATTTGTGTAGCTGTATTTAAATATATAATTTGAATTCGTGACTTTTCAATTCGTTTTCAATGTTTGTTTCATAAAATAGTAACGACTTACATGGTGATCACCCATCTGGATTCGATTGTGAGAAGATCAATAACTGAAAATTATGGAAGAGAAGGAGGAAGATATTGAGAATATATAGAAAATATATAAAGAAGATATAAAGGAGATATGAAAAATATTTAAAGAATATAGATGAGTGAAAGATTATTTTGTAGGTAAATATGTAGAGTAATCGATACGAAGTCAATTTAGAATATAAAGAAAATCAAAGATTTTAAGAAAAGGGTAGTGTGACAATTTTTAATGAATTACATTTTTAAAAATTGAATTCAGATTTGATATAAAACCATATTAATTTATTTATATAACTTCATTTCAATATAGAATTTGGAGTCGTGATTTTTCAATTCATTTTCTATGCGTGTTTTATAAAATAGTAGTATAGTCTAGGATTTACTATAACCTTATGGATAATTATAATTGAATAAGTTTATATTATTACCGTAATTAGTACTGTTATTAGTATTATTATTAATTTTATTAACAATATTGATGATGTTGTATTCTATAAACCAGAAAGCAATTAGGAGAGTAGTAATCAACAATAATAAATTAAATAATGATCCTCTGCGAATATCGTGTCAGTTGTTTCTAACAGTAAATATTTGGCTGACAATTGTCATCAAATAGAAATTTTGGTACGCGTAATTTATAAAGATCTATATATACTAAATAGAAATATACAGATGGTTCTTTGTTAGCAATGAAGTAATAAACATTGAATGAATGATGCGTTTGTTCAAATGATAAATTATTATGCTGTAAAAAAAATACTAGTAGCTGGAACTAATGTCATCCGATCCTAGTCGGAAATAAGGTTTGCAGAGAAAACTGAGTTTACAAAGAAGATAAGTATTTGCGTGCATTGAATCAGTATGATAATTAATGATTTGAGAATAATCACATTAAATGTACATTTTTAGACAAATATAAATTCTCTGTTATCAAGATTAGCATTAATATTTTTCAGTTAAAATCTCTCTTATAGTTTTAGTTTATATATTTGAAATTTGATCGAAACAGATTAATTTTTATGAAATTTGGGTTTGTTTGGTGATTTGTTACATAGTGACTGAAAATCGTGTATTTATTTGACTGTTGTATTGATGTTAATCAAGTCATGTGAAGGTGTGAATATTATTGAGGAATTTGTTGAGTTTGTGTGGTATTTAACCATTGGCAATGAATTTAGTTTTATCCATGCCAGTATTGCATAAATGGATTATGAGGAAAATTTTAAAGAACAAATTCAATAATAATTTAATTAATAAATTTAAATAAATAAATCATTAAAAAATTTAAAATTAAATAATTTAAATAAATCAATAAGATTAGCAATAAAAGCTCGCTGGAAATTTGTTTTTAAAATGTTTGATTTGTTACCATCAATAAATAAGTTACGAAAATCCTATAAACAAATTCTTCCATTGAATCTCCAATTTTAAACGAACTAGCTACTACTAACATGGATAGTAATTTCTCATATTCATTAATTCTTGACCTTGATTTTGTCTGCCATTAATAATCATCGATCTCCAACATATTAGATAATTTTCAGCACAGTTAATAAATAAATGTTCTGAAATTTTCCACCATTAATATTAAATTAAACATTTGAAATTATCTTATTTCATATTTATCTGCTTCTTGTGAACTTGGAAATTAAACGAGTTTGAAAAAAATTGATAATTAAACTTTAAAACTAATTTTTAGTTATTCTCAATTCGAATGTGAATGACAAATCTATTTTTAGAACTAATACACAGTTCATTTATTTGATTGGCTAGTAGACTATTTCGATATTTTCCATTAATCGAGTCATGTCAAAGAATCACTAAAATGGGACACGTTGTGTGTGCATTATTAATGATATCGAGAGATTACCAATCTGCAGACCGCTTACAGAAATAGAAACCGTAAAACATAGACATCGACAGCTCTTGATTTATCCCATCGTAATCTCTGTCGATAATAAACTGACACCTGGGATTTTGCAACACTTTAAATAAACAAGCGGTATTACCAAATTTTCTCCTGATCATCGAAACAAATTTAAAACGACCACAATTCACTTCAAACATGAATCGATTTTTATTCCATTGATGCTTCAATTTTGCATAACATGTGACACACATCATGGCTTTCGTTAAGATGCGATAAAATTATTTTTCCACGATTACGCTTTTTACTGTGCTTGTCACGTCATGATTCGATGATAATGAATGAATCAGGATTTATTTAATAAAATACTTAGGTTGAATTTATATGAATATATATGAGGTAACTTTTTAATCTTTACAGATATTTAATATTGTGCTGTAATAATACTGCGATAGTTGAATGTATTATTTTATATTATTGCAACATATATTATTATAACTTTTTAAAAAACTATGGTAGTTTTGATAGACGAACTATTATTATTGACTCGGAATCTTCGAAATCAAACTAATAACTAATTACTGATTTGGTTGTTTCAAGGCCTTATCTGATTATGATGAGTAGTAACGATTGTAAAATCAATATATCGATTGCTTTATTGTGAATGAAGACTATTCGATGAATATTATGATTGAAAATTTTCTGTTTAATAATCTCATATTTGATGGTTGATGATTATTATCTATTTTTAACCTCAATTAGTAGATCCCAATATTTTCCAAGTTCGCTACTAATGAAACCTAATTAATCTCTCTCGAAAAATATTGAATGAAAAATTGAAAATGGAATTTTTCTTTCATGAAAAAAATAAATTAAAAACAACAATTTTAAAATCAATGTTAAAATATCATGAATTTGTTAGTTTTTCTCACAGAATTATATGGCAGATAAAATTGTTGAGAATTTATTTATTGTGTTTCTTGCGCTTGGAACCAACGACTATGACAACCGGCATTTTTGAAAAATTCATATCAGATAAAACAATCTAATTATGAATTCTTCTCTATTTTTATTTTACACTTTTGTTTGTTGTTTTATTTTGAATATCTACCCACGTTATTTTTATCAAATCTCAAAAATAATATTATCAAAAGTAATTCAGTAATTCATGGAACCCAATGGATTTGATTGTGAAAGACATAAACTGCCGGCCTGAATAAAAACAATAAATCTCAACTAAGCCACCCACTATTACACAATCTTTGATAGCTGGCTTCAGTTAGATTACATGATTATCTGAGATTTATTTGTTATCGAGTTAGCGCTACCACATCAACACTTCAATTCAAAAACAGATTAATACTCGCAAAATCGATGTTAAATTTATTTTCCAATGATTTCTTTAAATTTCGATTATTCTAAGCGCAGCAAAAGAAATTTTTTTTAACTTGATAATAATTGCTGTAATAAAAACAATCAACAACAATGAGTTTTATGTTTCTGTACCAGTCACCCATTAGTATACAATGCCATCAGAAACGATAAATTTCTCGATAATAATATTTGCAGATTTGATTCGATGCTTACGTTAGTGTTTTTGATATCAAAACAAACAATAATACAATGCTAATTGTCATTATTGTTTCTGTTTCTGTTGTTGTGGTGGAGGAAAATCCTGTCGACATTTTCTGGTGTCTGATATTGAAATTCTTTTTCAATGAGCTAATTCTATAGTTGATGTTTCGTTTTAGTTTTCATTGGGAAATACATGCTTTTATTGATTAATAATTTATTCTCCTTAAATATTTATCTACCTTATGTTTTCGATGAATATGTTGATGTAGGATAAGATTTGAAATATCTTTAGTCATTTAGGAATATTTTGAATATTTTTCATTTAATATTATTATTGAATTTGTGAGGCGATTTGGAGCTGAAATTTAATAACAACAGATGTCTATTGCCAAGTGGTAGGTGACTATCGTGAGTGTCAGTAAAATCCACCAATCAGCGAATGGCCAACCCGATACCGATAAGTAGTAGGAACTACAAAATATGCTTATTTGTGGATTACGTGTTGGAATTTTTTTGGTTCTATCATCAATCTTCATAAGCTTTACAATATATTTAATTAATCAAGATCGATGAAGACATTTATTAGTTCTTCAACTACTACCCCTTCATTTGAATATAGGTTCATTAAGACTTTGAATTGGATCACTTTATGAATTGATCTCATTTTATAAATTTATGTTATTCTCATTGGTTTATTTAAGAGAAAATGTGTAGAAATTTAAAATCTGAACACACAACCACTAAAACCAATAATTTATTTATTCATTATCTCATTCTGAGATAAGTATAGTCGAGCATTGGATTATTTTGAGATTTTAACAAAATTAATATTGGATATTAAATCTTGATTTTGCATCTGCCCATGCTTTACCTCCGTGAAATCAATGATTGAGTCATTTGTTTATCAATTTTAATAACAGAATTAATCCTCGCAAATTAGATGACATTTAAGATAATATTTCCATAATTAGTATATTATATTTACCAATGAAATATTTCATTTTTATTCCTCTTATTCCTCAAATATTAGAAATCAACCAGGAGTTCTGACTATGACAGGGTTCAGCAGAGACAATTAGATCTTATGCGGTTGAGATCCGATTGGTTTTTGAATACAGGTTCATGCAATAATATCAATAGAAATCCTCAACATTCAGATGAATTCGGTTATTATGAAAGTAATGAAGGAAGCATAGGTACGGCCTCTTATTCCAATTTGCAATATCAAATTGTAGCAACCAGTGGACCTGATATTCTCCAATCGTTATCTCAAGGACATGTGAAGCCAAACACAAACCAAAAATCTTTTAACTTGGCAGTACCCGATAGGGCCGAGGTTTCTAGTTGTCGGTCATCGGCTTTATCGAGTATTGGTAACACAAGTAGAAATTCTTTCATCGATGAAGTCTATAGTGACTATTGATTATGAATTATCACGCATGACTATTATGATTTGTAAATCGATAAATGCTCATCTATCAGTTAATAATCAATCAAATACAAGATTAATAAATTCCATATTATATCTAGTTGACTTCTTGATGAGAAAAGGTTTGTTTGTGATATGAAGTGTTTGATGATCAAAAGAAAACCCAACTAATAAATGTCATATGTCATACACTTTTAAATAATTATAAATGCCACATATCAAAAGGTCATAAGATTGATAGAATGCTTGAATTAATAAAGAAATACCCATAATAGCGAATCATATCAACTGTCATTGCAAATTTAGGGCCTAAATGAATCGATTGAAATGAAACGATAATTTGGAATTTTTTCTATCAATATTGGGTTGATTGAATAATTGAGATAGAATGATAAAATAATTGAGATTTATGACAAAATCTGTTCATTAGTTTGCTGGCCGTTTATGGAGCCATGACTATATTGTAACTGTTTAAAATTGCGTAACAGTAGTCTTGGATTTTTATTTAATCAATAATTTATCAGTATCAATGTATCTGTCGCGAGGGCTACTTAAAAACACGGAAGAATAAATAACTTATTGACCCAATTATTTGGTAAAATCATCGATCAAATAAAAAAAAGGTTCCAGAAACTTATAATTATTTTGTATATTGTTTAAATAACATTTTCCACAATGAATATTTGAAGAATCGTATTCTTATTAATAATAATATTATTAGAAGTCGGAGTAGTAATAGTAGTATTAGTAGCTATTAACTAATATATGAGACGGTACTTGATATTCCTGTTACAAAGTCAAAGTCGACCTTATTTTTTGATCAGAAAGGTCTTACTCGAAGTCACTCGATTAAAGTAATGTAGAATGATAGCTGAACGTCGAAAAAATCAATTAAATATGTTGGGCATATCACAATTCAATCAAAAGGGTCACAAGAACCAAGGAAAACCCTAAAAAGGGTCCATACACACAAACCCGATAAACACATGTGCCGTTAATAAATCAAATTTATTGTAATGCTAATCCATATTTAGAAGCTAAAAATCGACATGCACATACCTACAAACGGCAGCAAGCCCAATGGCACGAGAGATATAAAGAAAATCTCAAGTAAATCGATCCACAAAAAAATTCAGCGAATTGAAAGCTAAGATCCGTGACATCAAGCAGTCACACCCGACGGGCCTATGAAAGTGGTTAAATTCCATGGACTTCTGCCAGTCTTTTTTGGTCAGTAATTTCAATGCTTAACTTGTGTTTGATTTTAGTAATCAGCCTTTTTGATTACTCTTCATTCTGTTTTTGACTTTTGGGTGCTGATCCCATCTTGAGTGATTTTCTTTGTGAATTGCGTAAAGATTTTTCATTGTTATTATTGAGTCTTTGAGTGTATTATTTTAGTTAATACAGATTTGTAGATTCAAATTGTTGTTGGCAAATATTCTAAAAAGAGACGCTATAATGCATATCAAAATATTTGATGGAATCCTACTAGCCTGTGCTTATTAGTATTTGGTGTGACGATTTAAAGATCATTCAACTAGTAATAACTCGTTGGACGATCTCTCAGTTAGAGAGATACGATTAAAATCAGAACAATGGCGATTCCATCAATAATTTGATCCAAATCAGAATAGTATGTAGCATGTATAATTCGGATAATATAACAATGATAGAATAATAAAATAATGTGACAATGATATTAACACTTTTATTATAATATAAAATTATCGAATGTGTAATTCTAAAATATTAACAGAGATTTAGTGTTGTGCCCTGAAGTTATGAACAACCGACGTAGGGAACTAGGTGCCGCCCTATTTCGGATAATACTCTAAAGAAGTAATTTGATTTTAGTTGACACACCCTTTCGGCTTTGCAATTAATATTTTAGCCTTGCAAATCTCAACGAACTTTGCAAGGGGGATGAGTAAAATTAAAACAATAATATTTACCATTAGCATAGATCACAATGTAGAATAATTAGAATAATTAGAAGAGGATACAGTCCCGATTGAAGAATACCCTTAAGCTGATGTGGGTTAATTGATGGAAAAATCCCACTGGATTGATGCTGATCCTGAGTGTATAAGATTAATATGCCAAATGATGCGCTGATCTTCTACTAAAATAGATGTGATAATTCTAGAGCGATGAGATTTCGTCTAGAATCAATTGATTGATGAAGAGTTCTTCTGACTGAGCGTTGAAATTGCTTGCGAGATTTGAGAGTGAAAATTGAATGCAAACTTATGCTCTTTAAGTTTTTCTCAGAAATTAATGTGCCACAGATGTAATATACCTTATGTTGATGTTCCTTCACCTCGCACAGCCTTATTGTGTGAAGACAATAGGTGTGGCAGTAGCAATTAACTTAACTATCAAGCTCAAATTGTATTGACAAACTATAGTCCTATTTAAAACTATTATCTATGTAATGCCAATGAAAATGAATAACAATTTTGCAATCCCTAATTGAACAAGAACTAAAATTTGATACCACAAATGTTTATTAGATATAACACCAATACAAAAACTGTTTAACATAAAATAAAATAAAAATTACAGATTGATTTTAAAACTACACTATACATAAAATCATACTTATAACGGACCTTACAACTTCTGGATTAAGTTGATGGTAAATAGACTCAACACCCTTGGAGCAAAACCAGTTACCTTCAAAATTTTTGAGCAACACATTCGATATTAGGAATAGAACAATACGATTTATAATATGAATCAGTATTTTACACAAATCGATTTTACTATGGTCTTCCAGTAAAATACCGGGCATATAGAGGAATATTGGTCTTCTGCACCAGATGATCTTCCACAGTGCTTCGAATTGAAATTTAAACAATGTGTTTTCACCAATCGACGTAGCGTATAATGTCGTCTTAGCAAATGTTATATTCTGGGCAGCGATAATCTAATAGCCGTGTTGAATGTGATTACTGCCTTATATATGCGATTAAATTTAATGCCAGTGAATTTATTCACCGGTGAGAGAAATACTCTCTGAATATATTTATTAAACACAGGAAATATCTCTCGATTAAATTTAATCGAGTGATTATTTTTATATTGAGTTATAATTTACATGCGCGAAAATAGATGACAACTTATTTGTCTCTGTTAATGCGCGATATCTAATTGCTTATTGATATCTTTATAAAGTAACTAATGATAATTTTAAATAAAAATTTGAATGATTTTTTAATTTACAACATATTTAATAAATTTTAAAATAAAAAATAGAATTTTAAAATTTTATTGAAATATTTAATATAAATTAATTATTCAATAATTTAAATATTTTTATCAATACATGATTAAGATTGATAATTAAACTTCTCTAGAAAAGGAATTTGAATTTGTTTAAAAATGGTATTAAGGGTTGGAATAAAATAAATATCAAGAAAATCTTAATAATGAGTTCTTTTGTTGAAACATCAATTTCAAGCCAATTATATGCTACTAACAGTATTTACGTCATTGTTTCATTGAGCTAGCACTTGATACTTTCAATATTCGTATTTCAAACCATCCCGGTAATTATTATAATATTATTATGTGAAATAATATCTGATAATATTTCATTATTAATTTTATTTGATAAATTTCGATAATTTTTACTGAATTGATTTGTATTGGTAATGATTTGTGATAATTTATAGATAATCGAATCAATAATATGAATCAATGCAGCTTTATCAATATGTGGAATTTTATGAGACAATACGATTTAGAAATTGTCGACGATACAAATATCAATTATAAATGTACGATTTGCAAGAAATTATTGATTGAAGCTTGGAATGCACCTTGTGAATGTCGTTTCTGTAAGGAATGTATAAGAGAATATTTAAATCAAGGAAATCAAAAATGTCCAGGTCAATCGGAATTATGCAGTGAATTCTTGATAGATGATTCGAATATTCATGTCAATGCCGCTATGAATTATAGAATATCGAAATTACAAATAAAATGTCCAAATATTGATTGTGACTTACATATAGAATTGAAAATGCTAGAAAATCATTTGCCAAATTGTGAAAACAAACCACAAAGTTGCCCATATTCCAATTTAGGGTGTCAGGAAACGAAACTTTCGAATAATAAAGTTGGTGATCACATTTTACAGGATATTTCATCGCACAGTAAATTATTGATCAATTGGATGAATAATTTCGGAAATGAAATTGAGTTGTTGAAGCAGGAAAATCATCAACTGAAAGAACAAATCAGAATCGATCGAAATAAAACAGAAGTAAGAAATCGATATTTGTGAAATGAAATTATTGATTGAAAATTATTTTAGAAAATTATTCAAGATTTACAGGAGATGGAGAAACGGACTTCGAAAGAAATTGAATTGCTGAATGAAGAGATGTATGGATTGAAGATCGAAAACGTATCAATAAGAAATGAGCTGAAAACTCTGAACGATGATCGGGCAAAACAAGTGAGCTTAATGCCTAATAATGTATTATTTATTGTTGATTACAATGCAGAACATGATTGTCAATACAAAAATCGATAATCAATCTCGAGAAATAGAACAGTTGAGATTACAGGTTCAACAAAAACAGCAAGAAATCGATCAACTCAAACAGCGATTAGAGCGGATTGAAACAAGATGTGATAATATTTGTAATCGAATGAAAGAGAGCGAGGTGGATTTGATTGATCGTAAGCATGATTGAATGCCATATTGTTTATCAGGTACGATGTGATGAGATATCGCGTAACAGTACTGCTTTGAAAACTGAATCCATCGATACAATAAAATCAATTGAAAATATCAGAATAACGACAGATCAAATAATGGAAAAATGCATCGATCTGGAAGAAAAGTGTCTGAAATCGGGGGAGTTTATTTGGAAAATCAATAATTTGGGAAATAAAATCAGACAGCAACAAAATATCAATGATGATAACTGGATTTACAGCGATGCCTTTCTCACGCATCCTAATGGTTTCAAAATTCGTCTATCAATGTGGATTGATCGACATTGTGGATATCTGGATCTCTATTTTTGTATTTTGAGGGGTGAATATGACGGTATTCTCAAATGGCCTTTCAATCCACGCGTCGAGCTGTCATTGATAAATCAGGAAATTGGCCTTGATTTCAAAACATTGACCATAAGATGCTCACAATATCACCTTTCTGATAAATTAAAGAAGCCGGCACGTGATAAAAACGAGCCATTTTGGATTGGAGGTTTACATATCACACCTGCACAAATCGCGACCATATCCGCGTTGTGTGAAAAAGATGAAATATTTTTCAAATTTGTTAGCTCTGACGAAATTTATTTAGTACCACTTGGTCGCAGCTTTAGGAATCGTCGGAATTTTAGAACTGGACTGTATTGATTATATTTTTCTTGCAGAGCTTGTTTAAAATAAAATTGTCTCTTTTCAACAACTTATTTCATTCATGGAAAGAAAGTTTTTTTTAATTTTATGTCGATCGATTAATTTCATTCATTAAAAAACATATTCAATCAAAAGGTATTCTCCGACATTTTTATCTCATTTATTGAGCATTTTTATCTTTTAAAAAAATAATACTCGTCTATTGCTTTGTATTTGTAGGGCAACTCATAACTAATTTTCTGGGTTTATAGATTTTCTCTGAACAAACTCAATAATTTGTTTCAGATGTGATGTCTTTGACGATAATATCCTTGTCTTGAGTGAGAAGCAAACATTTTGATTATTTGCTTGGTAGTTCGATTTCAAGCCCATACTTAGGAAACAATCATTCCATTCTCCATGGAAATGACTTGGTTTATTCAAATTAATTTAACATATTACGGCGAATTTTCGTTTGAAATATGTCAATCATTTTTGGAGAAGGCTGACATTTCTCTCAGTGCTTGTATTACTATGGTTATGGAAACTATAAAAAAGAAAGAAATAGCAATTGTTATTTTCAAATATTTCATCAACAACGGCTGACCATTATCATTTGCAGAAGATAACAACAAATCAATAAAATATGTTCAACTATTTTACAGCTATTTCTATTGGTTAATTTCATCATTTAATTAAAAGTTATTTCCTTTTTTGACTTAATTTTATTTTTTTTAGCTAAAAAATGTCGGGATCTTTACGAATAAATTTGAAATCGTAAATTGTCATTCAAATTATTAGAATTATCAAATATTAAATGTAGAAAAATAAACAAAGCGAATCTATTTTTTGTTGGGTTTCTTAAATTAATATAATTTAGATCAAAATAAATTGAAAATTATATGAGAATTAATGATATTTAAATGAGTATCGAACTCTTAAATAAGTGAGTTGAGCTCTAATTTATTTTGACGAATAATATTTAATTAGGACGCTCAACTGTAAAAGTTGTAGAGATATTATGAACGAGATATGAGATTAAATTATAGATCAATAGTAAAATTAATGATTCGATTTAAATAATATATAATTATTATTGTACTAGATACAATAAATAAAATACCATAAGATTCAAATTAAATTGCGATACAATATAATAAGATAAAAATAGCTAAGATTTTAGGCAGATAAACAGGTTGAGTAATCTGCTTTCAGTTATAAGTCTATTGTATGATTCTATATAGATAGAACTTATGAATTTTAGAAGTCACTTATAGTCGTGCTCGTCAGAGCCCTGGAACAGATTTTATTGATTGTTGGTTCTAATAGCACCGTAACCACTAGTATAATGAGGTTTCTGCTTAAATTTAAGAATTTAATTTTTTATTTAGGTTCTAGTTTAACAGGATTCAAGCTAAATATATTGAAATTTAATTTTAATAAGTAAAATTACTTGAAAAATTTGTTTAGGTATTGCAAAAGTAAAATCTTCTTGAAAAGGTTGTTCTATGATTTCGTTAAAGACTATTGAAATGTGACTACAATGTTCTAGTTACGCTTAGAATGAAATGCGCCGAGTATAAACTAGGTTTAATGTTGGATTTTAAAGAAGTTAGACCGCTTTTTTCCTTTTGTAATATATATATATATATATGTATGTATGTATATAAAGAGTTCTGGTTGATTATTTCTGTTAACTGGTCCTCAATAGCTCGTATGAGGACGAGTCTATCGGAATTTCTAAAGGTGTAATGATAAACACTATAATTATTCACTGTTACAACAAGGAATCAAATAACTCGCTGTAACCAATTGATGCCTGTAGAACAAATTAATAGGTTAAATATTGATTATTACACGACGATGTTATCAACTTTTATTTAAGAAGTCGAAAACAAGGTTAACATTAAAAAAACACCAAAAAAGAATTTGCCAAATTATGCAGTACATTACGAAAGTAGATTACTCAGTGATACCCAAAGTTTCGGATACTGGGAAAACGCTTAAGAGGAGCGATACAAATATAAGTTAATTAAGAGTTAATTATAATGGTACTTGTTCATTATCCCGACCACACTTGAATTTATAATAGTAACGATTTTTATAATAGTGATTCTGGAGCCCAGGACGCTGCAATTGCTTCCAACAAAGCTTCAAAGACGTCTTCTCCGGCAAAATGCTTGCGC
>JBBMOY011383647.1:0-14829 GCA_037951405.1 Platydemus manokwari | reverse complement strand
TGTGGAGACCACCGTGACCTTGCTCTGGTCACAGTCCTTTTGCGTGGTCAAGGTATCCTCAGAGTCGGATAGGGCCTATCTCGACTTGCAATGATTAGGATCTCGAGGATGTCCTCCCTTAACACATAACCTGGTTCGAGGGTCTTTGTCTGGGGAGGAGAGGGATGGGTGTCACGCCTGATCACTATAAGGACACACCCGTACACCCTAGAGTTGGGGAGGCCCTTAGTGTCTAGTGTTCTACTGGTCACTAGCTCCAGCTCGATCCTGTGATAGTGCGCGGACGTAAAACTGATAACCGAGGCTTAAATTCTACTGATACAGTAGGGCCTCGGGAGCTCGGAACGTGGACGGCACTATCCCTTTTGCTTTTTTTTTTTTTTAAATTGAAACTACAACAGTAATTTATATTAGCCATGTAAATCGATGGCAGGAGACCCAAATAAAAACAGCTAAACAGCGTTAACACAAATAAATTGGCAAACAGAAGTAGCCAAATTAAGAACGCAGAACAGAGAATCCACAGCTACTTGTCACGTTAGACTGTACGTAGTAGTAACAGTCAAGGATGGAGAGAAACAAGTCGTAGAGATGCATTTGAGTCATTTGCATTTGATGACAATCACACCTGGTTGACTATATACAGGGATGTTAGCTTATTTGAAAAACGTTTTCCTTAACAACTTTCTTAAAGCATGCGTTATCTAACAGTCTGTTAGAAGGCACAATCAGTGCAAGAAATAGTAGAGAAAGATGGAGATCATTTGTAATCAGGCTTCATGATTTATTGAACAACTGTAATGCTGTTTGAGTACTAAAATTGTGCGATGGGCGAGCGAAAGTAATTCGATGTTTTACTATTGTATAGAGCCTCTTCTGGTTTATACGCTTTTCATTTCCTGTCAGTAAGTTCCTAATTTGTCTGCAGAAAAAGTGTCTGTAGCATAATCAGAAGCAGAAACACTTAATATATAGTTTCTTTAGTTATCTTATTTATGCCTACAATGGACTTGCTTTATTTGCTGTTCCAGTTTCGTCACTGACTTGCTGGTTATAACTTATAACTCGCTATTACTGTTAGTTTACGATTTAGAACATTTTCTCGAACTTCGTACTGTGATTATAATTGTTTAGAGTACAGGATCAATCTGTTGTTTTAATTCTACATGTATGCCGTTTGACCTCTGTGCATTTATTCTCCATGCTATTGCAATGGCCTGAACGGGTTCCCCAACAATTAATAATTAATTATCCATGGAGTCCCAACATCAATACATGTGCATTGGGTTCTATATTTTTTTGCAGCGATTGTGTTGACGCAAGGGGAAAACGAACGCATGTGTGGGTTCACTTCAATGCAACCATCATCAACATGTTTCTCGCCGATAAGCGTAATCGGTTATGATACACCATCTAACACGATCCTCAGAGTCATGGATCAAGTCTTTGTTTCTGTCTGACAGTGTCATGCAGACAGACCATCAAGGTATTTACTTCTCCGACCTTCTCGGTCATCTCATTGTTCGCTCTCTTTCCAATTTGTCAGTCGTAACCAAGTTCTCAATCCGTTCCTCCTCATCACATGCCCAAAGAATTGTGACTGTCTATGTCTTATCTCTCTTATTAATATACGACATTCATTTGTTTCTTGCAGAACTGCCTCATTCGTTTTTCTGTGTGTCCATGGAATTCTTTAGATTCTCATCAGAAATCACATCTCCGCTGCCTTTAGATGTTTCTCAGCGTTTCACATGCATACAATAGTACAGGTTTTATATAACATTTCAAGGCTCTTTCCCTCACCGCAAGTGACATTTTCTTGTTGGTAAATACGTTTTTCATCTTGGAATAGGCTACTTTTGTTTTGACAATTCTTGTTCTGATCTCAGCAAGGTATCTTCCGTCGTATGCTATGATTGTTCCAAGATAGTTGTACCTATCTGCTTGTTTAAGAATTTCTTCATTAACATGGATGTTGCACTGTGGTTCATCCTTCTTGGAGACGACAATATTTCAATACAATGATTGCTCCAAAACTCCTGGTCCACAGCGATTTCGTCTGCTCGCCAACCGTTTCCAGAATTCTTCGCGGAGGCGGTATTTTGTGGGTGGATCTAGTTAAACAAAACTTTGTTCAAGTAAGCAACTGTCACTGTATATAGTCAACCATATGCGATCGTCACAGTGAATGCTGGCTGCAATCAATTGGCTCAAATGCATCGCCAGAACTTTGTCTCTCACTGTGAATTTCCTTGCCTGTTACTGTTACTTAGTAGAGTAGTATTAATAATAATTAATACTAATACTATTATTAGAACTAGTTCTAGTACTAGTGTTACTTTGACTTTAAATAAATACAACTGCATATAATCTAACCTGACAAGTGACAGTAGATTCTAAGTCTGCTTTCTTTTCCCGCTGTTTTTGTTCGCCCATATTAATATCTGTACATATTACGTATAAATGTGATTCGTAAAGTATGCTATTTTTCAAAAGAGAGCATTTTCAATAGTTTATTTTTTTATCATAGTAACAGTTTTCAAAGTCACAGTGGGTTTTTATTTTTACTTGATACCATCATAGTTGCATGGGCCTTGTAAAACCCAGTCCAAAGTGTCTGGTACCTCAGTGAAGTCTGTTGATGTTGGCAGAGATATTCGCATTTCAATGTGTAAACCCATCACTAAACAGATACACAGAATCAGGAGGATACTGGGCTGTTCTGATTCAAATGATATAAGAATAGATAGGGTTGCTAAAGTGTTGGTGTAAAAACAAAACATATATTTCAATTTATACTAGTTAGTTACACATCACCTTCAAGACGTAGCAATCAGCCCCAGCTTCTTGTAGCTGTCAGTTATTCTTGGCAATTAATATGTTCATTAGGTTGCCGTTACTTTCTGAATTGGTTAATTGAACTTTTGCAAATAATGACCTGTCTGCAGACTGAATGTGTTACCCCAGCATGCCAGTATTGTGGATCTGAGATCACCTCTCCTCTCAGCAATGCCGCCAAACCTATTTATAAATATAAAAACAAAAGAGGGACAACTGTAGGAATGGAAATGTCAAATTAGTAAGTTAAGACATAGCCTATTTTGCAAATCCCACACTCTGTACAAGACAATACAAATGACATCACACATTTTTGACCAGAAGGTCTTCCTCAGATACACATAAAAAGGAAACCAACAATTATTGAAAATGAAAACCATGAATATTAAGATGAAGCATCCAGATGAAGCAAGTAAAACATAATCACATGTAAATGCTATAAAAACATATCAAAAATGTCAGTGTAATGTTTGTGTTAAAAATGTGTAACAACATCTATTAAAACGAAGAATAATAGTGTATGTAGGTGAGAAGAAAAAGTAAGCATCTTCATTTTCAGGGTTCTCATTTTTAATAATTCTTGGCTTTTATTTAATGTGTAGCTGGGGAAGAACTGGTCATAAATTGGTGTAAGTCAAAGGTAAAACACGGGCAAATTGGTTGTGTTACTGTCTTGTTTAGAGTGTAGAATTTGCTAAACACCTGTTAAATTACTAATTAGTAATTTATAGCTCAATTTTGGCAATTTCAGCTCTCAAATTTACTGGACTGTGCAGTATTCTGCTGATTGTGTCAGATAACACTCTGACCATGTATACATATTATAAAATCATAAGCATACACACTAAAACTAAAACTATCGCTACTGCATCTGTACCACTGCTGGCGTCTACAGCAAGGGATTTTGTACAATGCTGAGAAATAAAGGTCGCTTTGTTATAGCTGTCAATGCAGTGTACAGGCAGGGAATTTTTTTTTTTTTTTTTACCTAGAATACACACACTAGAATATAAATATCTCTGCTTAGAATTGACATATAGGCTTCACTGAGGCACCTTTTGATGTGTAATTTTGAGACCTAATCAGTTATAGTAGCCTCTCCAGTAAAAGCCCACTTGACAAAATATCATATGGCTGTTGCTATGGTTGTCTTCAGCATGGAATGGTTTCGCTGAAAGAAAATACATACTATCACTTCACTAAGATATATGTCTAGGGAGACAGAGCACATATTGTTGTGTTCTGAGTGCAAGGACATTGGTACAAATGAATAAATCAATCAATTGAATCCAATTATTTCTCTTTGTCACGTGTCAGTTTCATGCTTTCATACACTTATACATCTACTGATCTTATTTCTTTCATGCTTTTCTAAAGTCTATGTCATTATCATCATCATGTGCTATGCCGATAAGTGTAGATGTTCATTGTTTGCCATCTAACAAGATCAACAAAGTCACGGATCAAGTCCGTGTTCTTGTCTTGAATATGCAGTTTGGACAGGCCATCCAGATATTTACCTCTTGGTCTTCAGCAGCCTGGTGGTCTGATGTATTTCACATTCTTCTAAGACATTGATCATTTCAGTCGCGATGATGTCTGAGCCTGAAGTCTTTGCAGATTTAATATGCTTATGGTAATTAACACTAGATTCTGAACTTCCTTCTTCAAAATTTACGATCTTTCACTGTTATATTTAACATAAATCTGTTTGTAGCATACACCTTTATAGAGCTCCTTCGCATATTCTGACCATGTAACTCAAATGGGATCTTTGGCTATTATAATTGTGCCTTCTTTGATTTTCAGACAGCATGTTGATGTTGGTGTTCAGTTAGTAAGATAGTTGATTCTTGAGTGCATTAGCTTGGTATTTTGAGTATTGTATTGTTTTTTCTATTTTACTGAAATTTTCATTAAGCCAAGCTTCCTTTGCCTCCTTGCATAATTTTCTAATTTTTTTCTATAATCCCTTCATTTTTTTCATAGCTAATTTTGTTTTTTTTCCTCTCCTCCATTAGTTTTAAAATGTCTTCAGCCATCCATTTCCTTCTGGATATCATCTTCATTTGTTGAAATAGTTTCTGCAGTTTGTCTCACAGGGTTTTTCAATAATTCCCACTGATCATTAACATCTTGAAACACAAATTATAGATCAGACAATGTATCAAGTCTGTTCTTTATTTCTATGTTGAACGTGTCTTTTATCTCAATATCATTTATAAATGCATTCATTTCTAATTTAATGTTTCTTGGTTTGTATTTGACTTTTTAAAACTTAATTGTTATTTTGCCAAATCTAGATGTCTAATTTTTATTATTAACTTTGGTTGTAATTGTACTTTGTTATTATTTATTGTAACATAAACATGACAACAATCTGTTAAAGATAACATGCTATAAAAGTCGTGATTTTGATTTTCAGCGTCTTGGTTTTCTCAGACAAATAGTGTGTATGACAGCACTCACTTACTGAAGTCGTATGTGTCGGTCCAAATAGAATCAGATACAGCAGGTTACTATAAACATAACACAACACATTCCATTATTTTTTACTACATCCTTCTATACACTGTCGACAACGTGTCTGTGAGGATATGAGCCCAGACTGGCATGCCAGGGTTCTGCGTTCGAATCACAGACAGGCTATTTGCAAAACAAATAGTCTTTTGCAGGGTCGTTAACTGATGTGTGAGTCGTCAACGATTCAGAAAGTAATGGCAATCTACTGAACGTATCATTTGCCTCGTATAACCAACAGCTAGCAATAGATGGGGGTTAGGTGCTACGTCCCAAAGGGGATACGCAACTCTTTTAACTTAACATCCTTTTAATAGCAGAAATTTGAGAGTTATGAAAAAGAAAAAGAAGAAGAGGAATGAGAAATATAAATAGAAGAGCTAAGGGACGATTAAGACTACACAGTCTCTATCCAAAAGAAAATACCAGCTGAAAAATCCAACAATCATGAAAAGTGTTAAGAACAGAAAAAACAACTAACTCCAATGCAGCAGAGCTTGTAGAGAGACCTAAACAAATTGCTGGATTTAACTGGTGAGGAAGACTGCTGTTGGATACAAGGCAAATTGAAAAACACTTCTTAATAGAATAGCTAGAAAGTCCTTTGCTGAAACCCACAAATAAAGAAATAAAGGGAGAACAAAAAACACATGGAGAAGAGAATTAGAGACAGAGAAATTATTTGGGAAGGTCATAGATGAATCTGTAATAGGTAACAAAAGATAGGTAGGCTTGAGATGAGTTGATTGAGAGCCTATGTCCCATTGGAGTGTGAAAGACAGCAGTAGAAAAAGTCCCCATTTCATCAAGTCATACAGTAGGGAACAGCCCAAATTGAGGTAGTTTGACATCAACAAAAACTTTCTACAGTGTGATAGGGAGCCTTGGCAGCAAACAGCTAGCAGGTTTAACTACTATCTAAACAATACAACCTAGTTGTGGCTTCAGGGCCACATTAGGGTGGAATTGGAAAACAAAAAATTAATGTTACTTGAGCTCCCAGGTTGAGCATACTTAAAAGGCATGCCAGGAAAAACATCCTGGAAAAGTGAAGGCATGTAGCATAATACTGACCATATCACCCACTGAGTGTGGATTGGTTTATGAAATATGATTGCTAGCACCACATGCCCAAGATGTCTCAGCCATGGAAGAACTTCTTTAACTTTACTTTACAGCATACTTAAATTAAAGTTGTGTTGCATATCCTATTCAGAACGGAGCAAATAAACTCAGTATGTTCTCTTCAAACTCTTCAAAAGTACCAGAGAGTATATGAGAAATACCATTCTGGTCTCATACTCAATGAAGGCAAACTCCCAACTGCACCTCCAAGTGGTGAAGGATGGGCAACGCACTATTGTGTGACTACACAGTCTTGAAGTCTCAGTATTCACCTGTATATGTGAACAAATCTGTACTTGAGCAGAGACGGCACTCACTTTTCCTGTTATCATAAAACGATTGTCAAAGGCAGAGTTAAAATATTCCCAGGTGGATGTAGAAGGCAAGGCTAAACCAGCATTTTATATTCCCTGGAATCCATGGAAAGAAACATATTATTGATACCAGAAAATGATGTCATTGAAGGTCCTAGGATGGCCTTATCCGGTAAGAACTATCACGAGCCACAGGTGATACCAGACCATCAGCAAGCTACTGTTGACAAATCAAAAGTCCATGTCATGAAATTAACCTAGTTTGCTTTCATCATAGACAGATGCAATACCCCATTATTTACTCCAGCCCCCAAAATACAGTGAAACACTGTAAACGTGCCTGTTTGGTCAGATTACTTGATAGATAATAAAATATGTGATGACTCTGCCAGGAAACATAAACATGAACACATGTGCATACCTTGCAAGGATCTCAGTAAACAGACATGAACACATGTGCATGCCTTATGTTAGCTAGACTGGGGCAGGGGAACCAAATAGAATCCTGGCCTTCCTAAAGGAAATGTGCTATTGAGACAGGGATATTCTACTTTCCTTTATTGTGATACAGTAATGCAATATTTCTGCCAATGAACTTAATGATGGTTAGGGAATAGAGTAGATTAGAGAATGTGGTGTATACCTCTGAAGCAAACAGTACAGGTTCATTACAATGCAATGAAATCAAATGTGTACTGAAATGAAAAAAAAAACAAAAAAACTGCCCTCTGTTTCTGGAGTGATGGATTGAATGTCCAACTTACGTATACAAAGGCGAGTTTTGGCTGTTGATGTTGTGCATGTTAAAAATCTCTTGATTGTTGGAAATTGTTAAGAACATTGTCAACAGTGTATTGAAGGATGTAGTTGAAAATAATGGAATGTGTTGTGCTGTGTTTATGGTAACCTGCTGTATCTGCTTCTTTTTGGCTCAACACATAAAACTTCAGTAAGTGAGTGCTGCCATACATACAATTTGCCTGAGAAAACCAAGACACTGAAAATCAAAATCAGGACTCCTATAGCATGTTATCTTTAACAGATTGTTGTCCTGTTTATGTCACAATCAATAATAACAATAACAATAAACTGACAGCTGCTCTTGCAGAATTCCAAAAATTCTAAATTAGAACAACCACCCACATACAATTGAGTGTGAAGACTTTTGAACAGCGAACCACATGAACCATGTCACCAAGGTTCAACTCAGAATTATAAAGTCAAGAAACAAAATAAAGATGCAGGTTAGTGAAGAACAAGATAGATTTGTGGAAGGGAAAGGAACAAATATACACTCCGAACACTAATAGAGAGATCAAATGACACACAGAAAGACCAATACTTGTGCTTTATAGAGTACTTTAAAGCATATTTCAAAGTGAAACATCATCATCATCATGTTTCATGTCAATAAGCAAAGGTGGTCATGATTTAGTAATCAAAACATGATAAAATAATCAAAATGTTGAAGGATATTAAAATTGGTGTGAAAGATCTCAGAATAGTAAAAATTACTTGCAAGCAAGTAGCAGCTATTAAAATGGGAAGTAAAGTAGGAAATTATGAACTGATCAAGCGAGATGTAAGACAGGTAGTTTTCTGTCACTGGATCTCTTCTTTCTCCACAGCAAAATAATGAGAGAGATCAAAGATGGAGCAGGAATAAAAGTTGCAGGTTATAGTATTAGCAATCTGCATTATGTCGACGGCACAGTATTGATAGCTGAAAATGCTGCAGATCTGTAACATCTGTTGGCAATGTTGTGCTGCATGACTTTAAGGATTTTAAAAGGTCTTTTGTGGATGTTAAAGACAATTTTATGTTCAATATTTTGCCCTTGTTTTCTGAATGATGTGATACTTCATACCAGATGTAAAAAACCCATACAGTCAGTCATAGTTTTTGAACCTAGTATCTTAAAATTGTGAAGCAGTGTTCCCGACTTCGCTGAGATTCATTTTGTGTAGCATTAACTGGAGCACATATGGAGAAATCTGTGTGCATTGAAAGTGATTCTACAACTATCTAATTTGATAGTGCTATGCACGTTACATTTCTGCAGATAAACTTGATGGTGTTAATTATGTTCTTTCAGATGAACTTGATGGTGTTATGTATGTTCTTTCAGATGAGCTTAATGATGTCATGAATGATGTGTGTGACAGTAGCGCAAATTCTGACTCAAGCAAAGAGGCATTATACAGTGTGATTGCTCAGAGGCTTATAGAATTTGAAGACTCATACTCTGCTTCAATGAAATACAAAGCTTTTATGGTGAATTAGAAATGGCCATTTCTCAAACAGGTTAGCAAAAAATAGGACTTGGAAACTTCAATGTGAAAGTAGGCAGTGAGAGGATTGATGATCTGTTTGGTGACTATGGCCTAGGAGTCAGAAATGAAAGAGGTGAAAACCCAATAGAACGAGCACAAGTTATTGATATGTTGATTGGAAACACTGGTTGGTTGGATGGGTGTTCAGTTGTAGGATCACTTTAATACAAAGAAATCTCTCCAGGTGTTAAGTCTGCTCTCAGAGATCACACAAGGAGAATCTCAATACAGTGCATGAACTCTGTAGCTGTGGCAAGGATCCCAGTATGTAAATGTGTGTGTGTGTGTGTGTGTGTGTGTGTGTGAGCGAGTGTGCATGCATGCACACACACAATCCCATCTGTGCATGTGTGAAAGATATGTATGTGTAGCTTTTCCAATTGACAATTTTTGCCTGGACAGAAGTCTATCCAGCCAGCTCTCTTCAATTTATAACCACCATGGGATTTTTAATGTGGACACAGGATCTCCAAGATGTTCACCCTTGTGCAGTGAGGCTAGGTGTTCAATCCTTTACCCAAGGATCAAGAGGGAGCATGCCAATATTTTTATTTTAGTTTTAAAAATCCACAGATTTAATGTCATGAAATAAACCCAGTATGCTTGCATCCCAGACAGATGCAATATCCTCTGATTTACTCCAGCTCTCAAACTATAGTAAAACTGCCTGTTTGGTCAGATTACTCGATAGGCAATAAAAGATGTGAAGATCCTGTCAAGAAACAAGCACAAATTTATGTACATACCTTACAAGGATCTCAGTAAACAGAAATGTTGTCACGGGAAAGATGTTCTCAAAATCTTTAATTTAATCTGTATGCTGTTGTTATGTCATTGGCTCTTAACGTAGTTTAACCACTGCTGTGCTAGTGTCAGTTTTCTGACTTCTTTTGAACGGTTCCCATTCTTGTTAATTATGGAGAAAATTGTTCATAACGTTTGACAATTCACCATTGCTTGATTATTTCCTCTTGTTTCTCTCTGTTGAAAGACTTTGCGTTGTCTGTCAAGTATTTGTTTTAGTTTTCTAATTCTTCTTTATAGTGTCCTGAGAATGTATCAATCAGAAGGATTTGGTGGTACATTTGAAATTACCATGGGGGAACAATATTAGTTGCCCATTAAAGTATACTGTGACAGAAACAATGACAATGTAAAATGTCAACATAGTTTGTGTTTTGCATTTCAGATAATTTCATTCATGTGCTTCATTTTAATTTAAATCTGCAGTCTGCACCTGAGGAGATACACACAAAAATAAAGATGCAGTGATATATACCAGGCAATAAATCATGCAGTGTATTATTTGTGGCTGCTTTGTTCATATTAATAATGAGGAAATTATGCTTTAAATTTTATCATTGTTGATTTTCATTGTAATTTTTGGTTGACATGTTTTTGTTTTCAAATACAAAACTGATAAAAATTACAATGTGGTTTACTTCCAGTGAATCAGAAAATGACTGACAGTAAAGCTCATGTTCATGAAAATATTCACAATGGGATTGAACAGTCTGTGCCATGGGAAAGTATTACCTTCTTCTTCATTACAAGTACAAAGAGGTACCAGGGTGTGCCTTCAACATCACTTTCATTGACACCACAACAAGATAGACCTGACTCTCCCAAACAACCACAATCACCAGAATATTATCAGTCTCAGAATGGAAGTGTAGCTACTTCACATGAAGCACCTTTATCACTATCTGGGGTATCTAATATTTCAATTGGTAACTTCATCTTCTTACAAACAAATGCAATTTCAGCATCTTCTGTGAGTAATGGGACTAGTTCATGTCATTAGAGGCCAACTCGCACTCAGTGAGTGATGGGACTATTTCATGTCATTAGAGACCAACCTACACTCATTTAGTAATGGGGCTATTTCATGTCATTAGAGGCCAACCCGCACTCAGTGAGTGATGGGACTATTTCATGTCATTAGAGACCAACCTGCACTCATTCAGTAATGGGGCCATTTCATGTCATTAGAGGCCAACCTGCACTCAGTGAGTGATCAGGCTATTTCATATCATTAGAGACCAACCCACGCTCAGTGAATGTTAAGGGTTATTTCATGTCATTACAGATCAACCTGCATTCAGTGAGTGATGGGGCTATTTCATGTCATCAGAGGCCAGGCTGCACTCAGTGAGTGATAGAGCTACTTCATGTCATTAGAGGCCAACACGCACTCAGTGAGTGATGGGGCTATTTCATGTCATTAGAGGCTAACCTGCACTCAGTGAGTGATGGGGCTATTTCATGTCATTAGAGGCCAACCCACAGTCAGTAAGTGATGGGACTATTTCATGTCATTGGAAGTCAACCCACATTCAATGTGTGATGGAGATATTTCATGTCATTAGAGGCCAACACACACCCAGTGAGTGTTAAGGGTTATTTCATGTCATTAGAGGCCAGTCTGCACTCAGTGAGTGATTGGGCTATTTCATATCATTAGAGGCCAGCCCACACTCAGTGAGTGATGGGAACTATGTCATGTCAGCCACCTTTACCTTCCCAGAATTGTCCTGGCACCCATATTAAGATGACTCATCTGGTGGCCGAGGTGAATTTTTTTTTCATTTTGCCCTGCTACAAAATGAATACATGGCCACCTGGTCAACAGCAAAACATGCTACCACTAGATTACCATGGCCCACATTTGTCCCTGTAGCAGTGCAATATTTTGTTCATGTTGTGAAGTTTATTTCTTATGCATGTTCTATTTTAGATTTATGTTTCATTTCTGTCACCATCTGTTTGAAGAAAATAAGTGTTGAAATGCTATTTAGAACCTATACTGTTGTATGCATGTGAAATATGGACAATAAGCAGACAAGCTCAGAAACATCTAATTGCAGTGGAGATTGTGTAGAAAATGCAAAGAATGCCATGGACAGACAGAAAAACTAATGAAGCACTTCTTCAATAAACAGATGAAAACTAAATTGTTTAGAGAAGTTAAAAGTTAGTTGCGTATACCCTTCAGACTTAGCAATGAACTCCAGCTTTCGTTGGCTGTTGGTTAGGTTCATGATCTCACCCTCTAACCAGTACTAACACATTGTGATAGTGATCATGATCTCACCCTCTAACCAGTGCTAACACATTGTGGTAGTGATCATGATCTCACCCTCTAACCAGTGTTAACACATTGTGGTAGTGATCATGATCTCACCCTCTAACCAGTGCTAACACATTGTGGTAGTGATCATGATTTCACCCTCTAACCAGTGCTAACACATTGTGTTAATCACCATGATGTCATATGTGACCAGCACCAACACACTGTATTAATCATCATGATGTTATCTATGACCAGCACCAACACACTGTGGTAGTTATCATGATATCATCTGTGACCAATGCTAACAGATGACCATTATGCTGAATGAGAGACAATAGTATTTCTTGTTTCTTGTTGACTTTTTGCATTTGTACAATGCAGAAATGTCACATAAATTTAGTGCTTTTCTGACGTTTTCAATTTTTAAATGCAGGAGTGTCACATTTATTTTGTATTTCTTGTGGTCATTTTAAAAATCCAGATACATTTTGTGTTAATAGCAGTGATTACTTGGTATAATTCTACAAAAATATGTTAGTTATTGTCTTTTCATGCTTTATGCAAATGAGCCCAATGGTGATGATATGGGTGGACTCATTTTGTAGGGCATGTGATGATGGCCCACACACATGCATGCACCTGATTCCAGTACACACATACATTGGGATCCTCACCATTGGATAAAGTTTGTGCACTGTTTGTGTGATCCATGGGAGTAAACTAGAGAACATATTAAGAAATCTGTTGTGCAGTGAAAGTGATCATGCAACTAAATAATTTGTCAATGCTATGCATGTAACATTTTTGCATGTAAACTTGATGGTGTTATGAACATCCTTTCAGATGAACATGATGGTGTTACGTATGTTCTTTCAGATTAACTTGATGGTGAAATGGATGCTGAGTGTGACAGCAGATCAAATTCTGACTCCAACAAAGAGACCTTATACAGTGTGATTGCTCAGAGACTTAAAGAAATAGGAGACTCATACTCTGCTTTAGTATCTGACCAGAAGTCAAAATTTGAAGATCCAGAATAATTAAGCACATAATCAATGTGATTTGTTATCACTGAACTGAGAAAGTAACAAATGTGCACATGCTAGAAAATATAATTAAAAAAAGGTTTTCTTAAGCCAATACAAGGAGAAGACTGTCATGATCTGGGTATATTTTAAGACATGAAGAAATACCTGGGAGAGTGTTGAAGGGTAAGATATAGGGGCCAGACCAAGAATGATATTTATAAAACAAACTAGCAGAGATGTGTCAATTATTTGCAGCTACATGGAATAGCAGGAGATGGACATCCTTGGAGGGGAATTATTAGGGTGTTTCACCACCAAACACAAGGTTGAAAAACTTTATGATGGTGATTGTTGAATCAATAAAAGCAAAGCTTGTTTGTTCCAGTCACTACTTTAATTCTGTTTATCTTAAAGGACGAATGAATGTGAAACCCCCTTGTGGTGGCTGGGCCTGGACTGTAATTGAGGGAAAACAAATAGCCCCAATGTCCTGTCTAGCATATTGTAAAAGTGGTGACTAAAGGAATGTTTCTGGACGTCTATGACAGAGTATATTGATCATCTCAAACAAATAGTGTGCAAGACAGACCTCACTGTTGGATGTGTTGGACCAAACTTCACAGATACAGCAGGTTCTGTAAACGTGATACAACACATTCTGCTCTCTGGAATACAACCTGCTAAGGACAGAAGTTTGAGAATGAACAAAGGAAAAGAAGAATGTGAAATGCAACTAGGAAGTTTGAGAATAAACCAAAAAAAAAATGAAGAATGTGAAATGCAACTAAGAAGTTTGAGAAGGAACAAAGAAAAAGAAGAATATGAAATAAACTAGGAAGTTTGAGAATGAAAAAAAAAAATGAAGATTGTGAAATGCAACTAAGAAATTTGAGAAGGAACAAAGCAAAAGAAGAACGTTAAATGCAACTAGGAAGTTTGAGGATGATAAAATAATGTGAAATGCAACTAGGAAGTTTGAGAATGAACAAAGGAGAAGAAGAAGAATGTGAAATGCAACTAGGGAGTTTGAGAATGAACAAAGAAGAAGAAGAAGAATATAAAATACAACTAGTGAGCTCCAGAATGAACAAAGAAGAAGAGGAATGTAAAATGCAACTAGGAAGCTTGAGAATGAGCAAAGAAAAAGAAGAATGTGAAATCAACTAGGTAGTTTGAGAATGAATAAAGAAAAAGAGGAATGTGAAATGCAACTGCAGAGTTTGAGAATGAAAAAAGAAGAAGAATGTGAAATGCAACTAGGAAGCTTGAGAAATGAATGATACAAACATGTAGAGAAACCCTGAGCAGCATGTTTCATGTCAGAGTGTGAAAATGAGAGAAAACACAAATTCTTGAAATATTGCACTATGTGTTGCTTTCATTGCAGTTTCATAGTTCAGGATTACCTTTGAGGGAGTGTCATTTATAGTTGGATGATGCTTTTAAACATTTGAGAAAAGGAAAAGTGGCTGGGCCAGATGAAATCATGGTAAAAGAATTAGAAATACTGGGAGAATTAAGAATAGAATTATTGACTAAATTGTTGAATGATGTCTACAGTAGTGGATTACTAAATGATGTGCTAAAATCAGTTTTT
>JBBMOY011382536.1:0-14853 GCA_037951405.1 Platydemus manokwari | reverse complement strand
AAACAATTCTCTTATTCATGTAAATAATTATCTTAAATTGTGCAAAATTTATTTTAAAACTCAAAAAACCCTATAATGATTTTGTCTATCAGCTTCCCAACTCTCAACTCGTCCATTGCAATCCTGATGTCACTCAACATTTGAGCAATAAAGATTTGATCCCCTCTAATTAAAAGTTTACTAAATGCCTAATTATTTGTTATCGAATAATTATTGTTTATTCAATTGTCATTTTAATTAATATCTGTAAATTGATGTTATTATTTGTACAATATTTGATTTAATAATTATATATTTTCATTTATCCTCATTTATTTATTTAAATTATTTTTATGGTTTATAGTACCACACCTTCGAAATCAGGTACAAATTAAGTATTATTATTATTCTACTTTTATGAGTTAAATCTTTCTGAAATACAAACAACTAACAAAAATATTATATACATTTCTGTGAGTTGTCGCAGTATTTTTAAATTGCATTCTTAATAATAGATAAGGAGAATATTTTTAACTATAAAAGAATAATAAAATAAGTTACTAAATAAAGTAATTTTAAAAATAGTATTGTTAGTGGTCAAATTATAAAAATATACAAATAAACTACCTTTTGTTGAAAATTAGTCCTATTTCGGCTTTCCTTAAGCATCATCAGTATCTCGGTTGAGAGATATAGGAAGATCTCTCGAAGCCTTCAATTATGATGATTGTGGTTTTATGATACGGCTAGTGTTCTATTTCGGACTTCCGTGGGCCTCATCCGTTCCTCGGATCAGGAACAAATAGGAATAAAAGAAATCTAGAAGATAGCCATCCGTTTATATTCTAATTTAAATACTAATCCATCAAAAATTCCAAAACCCAGGATTACTATATTGTGACTAAAAAACGACGCAGAACTCGATGGGATTTTACAGAGCAGATAGGTAATAAATTTTGATGCATTATTGTCGTCAGGACAAATCCCGTGGGAGTATGAAAACTTGAAGAAATCCAATTCATAATGGATTACAGATTGAGCTACGAGTATGATGGATGATCGTGATTCAATTTGATAATTAATTAAAAATAATTGTAAGCCGCTACTATTTTATAAAACACGCATCGAAGACGAAATTAGAAGTCACGAGAGCATAAATAAAATTTAAACTAATTAATTTGATTTTATATTAAATAATTTATACACAACTAAATTTTATACAAAATTAAATCTTTAAAATTTTAATTCAATTTAAAATTGTCACAACAATAATTATATTATAATTAATTATTATATAAAGTACTTATTATTAACTAGTGTAAATTTTGAATAGATCAGTTTCAATGAACTCTCATTTGCTAGATTTGATATTGTCAGTAAATAAATTCTGCTGAACCCACATCAGTTCCGAAGTTCTCAAAACCAATTATAAAAGCCAATCGCAAAACCAAAAAACCACTAACCATCTTACCAATTACCACAATTGATTACGATATTGTTATTTTATGACAATTAATCTATTTTAGTTCCAGCTCAAGCCAACGTCCGCGTATTATTGTGGATATCATAACCGAACAGCGGTACTAGAAGCCAAGTTGATCCCACCAATGTTGAACATAGCGTCAACTGATTGCAGAAATGCATTCAGTATCGATCCCGAACTAAGCCTAACTATCGAACCAAACATGATAACCAAAAAAACGGTAATTAGAGGAGGAAAGAGAGCTCAAATTGGAAAATGCACCGAAAGAACCAAATTCAGGGATGAAATATTCTCACCCTAGGTAGTCACCATCGAAGATTGCCTGGTAGAACTACATTCCTTCGAAGCAACATTCGATGCTAAAACCGGGTTAATGAAACAGTATCCGAAATGCCACCTAAAAAATCGAAAATGCACAGTAAATAAAGGAGTACTTCGCTACCGACCTCCTGAAGCGGACTACTGTGGACTAACATTACTCAAGAGTGGACCCTTTATTGCTATAACCGGTACCAAATTAGTTTACGAAAGACTAACGGGCACCTAGGTAATAAACAAACAGTTGGGAGGAGCAACAGAACACTCCAATGACAGAGAACGAGCAGTACCTACGATACTAATGTCCAACAAGTCATCCGAAGCAATCCTAGTAGTAATCAAGTCACCAATCATGAAATGTGTTAATATACTCTATAGCACCAATTACTAAGGAGTGTACTATAGCAGGGAAAGACTGGAAAATGCTCAAATCCTTCACAAGAATGACATCAAAATAGCCATCTACATGAATAAAGTTGACTTCCTCTACCACGACCTCCATTCAGTTACTCGAAGTCTACCAGGAAGCACTGATAACCAATGAGACAGGGAAATCTTACGAAACCGGTTAGACTTTGCAATAGCGAATCCAGATTTAATCACGCCCCTTATCATGGAAAAGACACAGTATGCCAAAGTAATGAAGAAGCTTGGTATGAGTTTCGATGCACTGAGATAGAAGTCATGATGGCCCAAGTCACGAATGCACAAACAAGCCAAAAGTCATCTATCAAGGGAAGACTAGATACATGTTGCCAACCGCTAAACCTACAAAAGAACGTGCACACCACTCTTCTTCCCATTATACAAAATCAAGAACGCTTGGGTAACATTAACGTTGCGAGGATTATCCCGACTACTCGTGCAGACATTAAACCTTAGCATAATAGAAGAACGGGTCAGATTGGGTCCGATTAATTCACTTGAAAATAAGGAGGAGCTATACAACCTTAAAGATATCGAAGACGCACGAAGAGACTTAATGTTTCCTCAACTACGTGATCGAGAAATCACCGAGATAATCCGACGAATCTACCGCAATTGGTCGCGAACCACACCAGTATGTAAAAACCTGTATACTGCCGCACAGTATAGAAATCCAAAAGGAAATCACACCCCAGAGAAAATGTACCACCCTACAAAGCACTAACAAAATCAATTTGATCAGCCTGAAGAACTCATGGAGAGAAGTACTTCGAATAAAACCTCTACCGAAAAAGATCAATATGCCATACCTCGCTCGACAACGAGGAGAAGCAATGGAACACCGTGTGGACACCACTACGAGTACGATCGAGAATCAGGAAAGCAAGGACTCGGAATAAGGGAACTATCGAACGAACCTTCAGACCCATATTCGTCAAGAGCCATAATCGCAGTTGTAGCAACAGCATTCGTGTCCTCCATCTTATTTCCCATAAGCGCTTTCTTGCTAGGACGGCATAAGCCACCCGTATATAGAAATTACTTGCCACACCCAACGTACTTTACCAGTACCACCTTATGATAATTACAGAATCAAAAGAGTCGAACTAAAATCAATATAACTAATTATATCTATATCGTAATATTATATCTAATCAATGGCTGCACATACTATTCGTATTATTCAGCTATGATTACTAATTCATTACATTCAGCAAAGGACCATAACCGGACGACCCCATTTTGCAATATCCAGTTAGTCTTGGAACACCAACCAACCTCCAAATTATATCCAGTCAAACAGTAGTTTCAATAAGGGCCAATGCAATGGCATGAAATGGTGATCGAAATGCGACGACAAAACTGCCGATGTCGAAGGTACCACACTCATGTACTCATACCCAACAAATAGAAATAGTATCCACAGCCGAATACGTTGAAGCACCAATTCGAAGGCTTCTTACCAAAATCATACCCGGAAGTTCTCAAGAAGATCAATAACCGCCTACATGGATAACCACTACAAACCAATCTATCCTCGTCTTTATCCCAGGTCTCGACGAACCAATCTATCTCGAATCAAGCACAGCCCCCGAAATTCTGATGTATGAAAAAAGGATAAATCGTATTATGCTAGAAGTTGCCAAAATACCTACCACTCTCGTCATGTAATTCGGTCGAGACAAAAATGAAGAGGGACTTTTACCCTCAGAAATTACATTCAAAACAGGAATTCCACCAAGAATCAAACACTATTTGACGTTCGTCAGAGGACAACTAGCGGATCATCCTGATCGAATGAGATTTATGGCAGCCCGTTTTGTAGGAATCCTCAACCACTCACGGGCCAAGGAATCCAATAAAGTAGTTCAGGCAATCATCGTCCAAGATCACCTTGGGGAACCAATACTCCGACCAAAGGTTACCCCTCGAAATTATATACGGCATTTCCATAATGAAGGAGAAGATCAAGTCAAGGAAGAGGATCTCATTGGACAATGGGATGAGAAGTTACACCGAAACGAGAATCGACGAATTTCCCATGAGGAAAGAAGTAGTAAATGACAATACTGACATTTATCCGGTGTTGTAGCCACCACCTTACTGACATTATACGGCGTTGTAGACACCATTTTTATTACAGCCATTTGTACTATAGACATATTTATGTTAACATTTTTATGTAGCATTATAACCTTTTCCACTGTGTAAATAACTGTCTATATCTAATCTTTTTGCCTATTTTTCAGGACGAAAAAACCTAAGAGGGCGGAGATATGTTGAGATCTAACCCAAATCTAACCCAGAGCTAGCCCCTAAATAGAGACAATACAGGTGAACAAAGAATTAATAAAAAAAACAAAATAGCACAAATATGAAACAGTCAATATTTAATGACAATGGAAAATTCATTGGTTCAATTAAGATTGGATTTTCAAAATTTCAAAAATGAGTTAAAAATTAAAATTTAACGAAGGAAAAAAAGAAGAATCAACCAAACTGAGCATGGTGCCTAGGCAGTCGAAGGAAAAAATTTGGAGAGCTGGACAACGACTGTCTCCAAATACAGAACCACGGGTCTTTCTTAAAGATGAATATGACCCGAAGGGGATAATAAGAAGAATGGGATTAGCACAACCGCAATTCGCCAATGAGCTTGTCCCGATAGCGATAAACAACCTGAATTACCAAGGTAAATTGATATACTCCAACATGATAGCCCCAAGGGCAAGAATAATAGACTACAGAACCCGCCTCAACATGGCCCTATGAATCAAACAGTTCATGGAAAGAAAGATGAACTGCTAGTAAAGGAAGAAGTTAATAGTCTACTACGAGGATCGATAGTTATTGGCCAGAGTGTTGGAAGGGCTAATAGGTTTAAGGATCACTCTCGGCAATTTTGCCGGCGTACGAGCGTTGTCAAATGGTTAGGATATGATTATAAAAATAATTTTTTTCATTCGGAGCATGAATATGGTATTTAGACTTTGTAAAAATAAAATAAGAAATAATGTAAATTGAATTCTCATAAAACTCCTAATAAAAAAATATTGGGAAAAAATAAATTGACCAATAAGAAAATTATCTCAAAAATTCTACCCACTAAGAAAGTTGTCCATACAAAATTAGCCAATCAAAACCGAGCGCTAAATTCATATAAACAAAACCCCAGTTGATAATAGTCATAAATTACTGAACAAAAATTCTCGATCAGCAACGGTAGAAGTAAGATACCCCTTTATTTATTTTAGTATAATTTTTAACACCTTAGTAGAAATAATGGAACCCGTAACAAGCATAGTTCAATATTTCCCAAGAAGATTTTATACTGCCATTCTTTCGGCGGTTAAAAAAGCACCCTTTGGTATCGGAAGAAGAATATTCGCAGATATGACCTATATTCCAAATAATAATAAATAAAACAGCGTAACAATTAAGAACAGCGATAATACTTCACTAACAAGAACAAGGAAGGTTCAAGCTCAAAGGCATCTTACCGATATTACAATATGTCCCGAAAGAATTGGAGATCGTAGAATTTCCCGAAGAGAGAATTGAATTGGAGTTACACTCATCAATTTCAATTTATCTGACACCCCAGAAAAAACCAAATTTTCAAAATGAATTCTCCCAGATAAGGATAAAATCTAAGAGTATTCCGTACATTCTAATGATTGAACTAGTAGAACCCAACCAGTTGGATCCAGTAGAATTTCACGAGGCGCAAATATTTAATCTCCAGGATTTTGCCGTTCATGCAACCAAAAAATTAAATGTCCTTTATAAGAAATATTATTCCAATGAGCCAACAAGAGGAAAGAGAATTAACCATTTTCATCGATGTGAAATATGCCATCGACTTTAACAATAGAGTACCCAGTCTGGAAAGCTCTCAAAAATTTCAAAAGGGAAGATATTTTCAATCAGATTTGTTGCCCAAGATCAGAAATCAAACACTATCAAGAGAATAAAAATTAAACGTCAGAAGCAGTAATCAGAGGAAAAATGGATGCGGAGGAGGCAAGCAAGAAAGTAATAGAAATCGCCAGAGGGAAAATCCTAGACGGATACGATATGAAAAGAAAAGCAATATCGATATATCTTGAGGAAGCACTCGGAGAAAGAGATTTGAGAGGTGCAATAACAGTAGAAGAAGAAATAAAGGAAAGCCGACATTTCTTAAGCAAAAATCTGAAAGAAATTCATGCAGCAATCATTTGAAAGAGGATGCCACAATATGGCAATCGATGTGATGAAATAGATGCAATAATCAGCATATATCAAAATATAGAAGCAAACTGGAAAGACAGAAAAGATGACAATGAAGAATCTAGATGGAAGAAAAAGATTCAAGAAGAGCAAGAGATGATAACCAAGGCCACCAATGTATTTGAATGGGTGGATAAAGAGCTTTTAACTGAAAATTCAATAATCAGAAGAAATCAAACTTGGAAGCTCAAGTCTGCGGAGGAGCAATTATTTGAAAATAAACTCACCAAATTCTGGAAAAATAATATCAGAGTTCAAAATGCTTAAGGACAATGAGCGAGAAGAGAAAGTGCAGGTAATTAATCATAACATTAAAATTCAGCAGCCAGAAAACGAGTTTTATCATGAACAAATTATGGAATGCGACGATTATGAGCTCACTTTGGAGAATGAGCAATTTCTTGAGCAATTATGGTAAGAGTCCATAGTCGACGAACAAATGAGAAAAGAAGAGAATGAGAAAGAATTCGAACAACTGTGGCAGGACGCTGAAGAATATATTCGTCAGGACATCGTCAAAAATTATAATCTGAATCCAAATGCCAACGAGTTTATCCCAGGACAATTATGGATAAACATAAACAGTCAGCCAGATAAGATAGAGAAAAAGAAAGAGATCCGGAAGTTCAAATGAGTTCTCAAAAAGGGAAGAAGCATGAGGACATGCTTATTGTTCGGAACCAAAAATATAATAAAATAAAATATAAACAAAATATAATAATAAATGCAAATTAATTAATCGCCCACGTACTGCCCACATCACCGAAAAAATATAATAATAAAATTCATTACCCATCGCCATGGTGAAATTATAAGTCACCGTGGTAACAATCATAATAATAATATTTATTAAATTAATCACCATGGTGATTTAATGGATCACCATGCTAACGTTAAATAAAATCCAAAAAATGAAAAAATTTTCGCAAAATTAATAATCAACTACAACGTATGCCCACAAGGAGAAAATACTATATAAAAGTGGGTAACAAAGGAGATTGGCCGAAAAAATTATCGATAACTAAATTTCTCTATCCAAATAATCTCTGCTTCGTCCGTCTTACGAATTCGCGGGTTAATTGCGGAGTCAAATTACAAGCCATTTTGCACAATCTTTTTGTTTATAACTAATAATTGTTTCGTTTTGTTTCGGAAATAAATTTTATTACTACAATATTTTATTTAAATAACCTTGTGTCGTTCATAACTCAATAGCAAAGTTTAATTAACTCATTTATTAACCGGTATCCAATAGTCACGATACTCGGCATACCGCATTTGATTAAAGGATACTATAATCGTAATTATTATCGTTTTCGATAACAGATAAACTCTTAGCTAAACATTTAAATCTCATTTAGAAAAGGCGCAGTATCAGTTATTCTTCTGTGAGCAAGACCTTTAGTGAAACTAAATAAATTTCCAGTAATTTGGTCTCAATACCGGTTACTGAAGCCACTGCGAACCAAAAATTTAACATCTAACCGATAAACCAATATTTTGTTTAATACAATCTTCGGAAATTCTAAAGATCTTATTCTGACAAGTTAAGTTTTTGGAATCTTAACTTTCAACCCTATCATAAAATCCAATGTTTATTAAATAAATAATTGTTATTGTTTATTTTATTTCAGTAATTTTTTGTACCAACAAGTTTTCCAGTAGTTTTGTAAATATTACTTAAAAATCATTAAAAATTATATTGATAAAAAAGAATGAACGCTTAGATTATTATAATCAGAACATCTATCATTAGAACATTTTTAAGTTGGAAGTAATCCAAAATATTGATTATATTAATCTAAGAGGTTTAATTATTTTCAAATTATTTTTCATACATCATGATAGTTTTAATATTTGATTTGGATAATTCTGTTATTAACTTGAGAGTTCTTTGTGGTATCTCCGGTGATATTACCGTAATAAATTCTGAATACATTGGCAAATTAGGAATAATGTGAATAAAATATATAAAAAAATTAATATTTTATAATTTCGATAGTTTAATTTTCACAATATAAATGTGTGCAAAATTAAAAATAATTTTGGATATGGTGATACATCAATCGTTAATTTATTTAAAATTTTAATCTTTTTCAATTATTATTATTATTATTATTATTATTATTATTATTATTATTATTATTTACTACACAGAGTGAACTAAGTGAGTAAGTATTCCATATGATAATAATATTAAAAAATTAATCTACAACAACTCTACTTCAACTGTCCAAGCACATATGATACAAATAAGTCTTCGTACTACGACACCTTCCAGCTCCAGCAGCACTATCGACTTGCCAACTATATTTTTCGGGACAATCATCTCCAGACAGTTGCAAATATCTTCGTACTTAGCATCTGATAAGCTTAAATTCTTCAAAAACTCCAAAAAACAATTAAAAGTCAAAAAATTCAATCAGAAGCAACAACCAGTAGGGCTCCCGTCCAAACAAAGATCCTGCTCAAAGAGAAATTTATTATATCATTTTAAAGTCAACGTGAGGGATTTTCCCACCGCGTCGTGAAGATCCTGTTTATGCGAAATAAATATTGATTTTTATAAAATTTTCAAAATCAAGCAAATCTGAAAGAATAAACAGTACAACTACGATGTGTAAAAGATTAAATCGAAAAATATTTCTAATATTTCATACCGAAGATCGAATAATCGTCAATCCAAACAGAAATTGAACCAACCATCAATTATTTAAAACATAATCAACATTACGAATGACGCAGAAATTCAACTGAGATCAGTAGCAGAGCATTAACCAAAATTGAATGCAGAGTACATAAAGAATTTACAAGCAATGATATATATATATATAATGGCACTTATAAGATAAATTTATTAGTTTCCACTAAGTACTGATAGATATCATTAGACAATCAAAGTTTAGAAAAACCGAATGACTTTGAAAGATTTCAAACTTTAATGGAAGCTTTCTTGATATTGTTATATACAATTCTGGTATGAGATTCAATGAGGTAAAAAGATTTCTTCAAAAATATATTAGAGATTAGTTTTGCATTTCAATGGTTAAGGGTTCTCAACATAAAATCATCACCGGTCAAGTTTCGACGTAGATTTATTATCGACAATCTTTTATGAGATACGTTTATGACGACAATTTCTCACTTATTAGGACTGTTAAGAGATGAGTAGATTATAATTTTATTTCTAACTTTAAAGGTTATGCATATTTATTATGGGTTCGTAATTTAATTAGTACTGTAAGATATGAAAGAAATAAAACAGACAAAACACGTTAAATACAATTAATTAAAGATAAGGAAAAAAGTTATTCATTTAAGAACATGTTTCTAAAGGAAACATAAAAATTACAAGTCATGTTTTTCACATAATCAATTATAATTAGGATTCTCAAAGTAATATTTTGAACATAAATTATAAAGAAATGCTATTCATTTAATATTTGAATTTATAACTCATAAAACATGTTTTTCTAAATGACACTTAGTCAATTGTTGTACCTAATAATGAACTTCCTTTTCTTAGTAACGAAGTTATTATAGAACAGCTTATAATAACGAATTTAAAAAAATATACAGAACTAGTCATTTTAATTCAGTTCACAACTTGGTAGAAAATAAAATAAGTGACGATTTAAGAAAACAATCAATCAGAAACATAAACACAAAAAGAGTATATAAAGCTACAATAAAATAAAGAGAAACGCACAAATTAATTTTGGCAATTTTATATCATATCTATGCAACAAAAGATATTCGTCTTCAAATATTTTTAATTATGTCCAATTCTAATTAATATACCCAACGCACTCTTCAGCATTGTGACGAGTCAGATATTGGTGAAATTGTCTAACCATATATCTACTTTCACAACTAATAAATTATTAGACACCGTCAGATTCCTTCAGTACATCACTGTGTCAGCTCATGTGCCAAGAAGTGTTAAACTTACAAATACGACACAATTTGTTCCAAACTCACAATTAAGTGGATTTTGTTGCAAAATTGAATATAAACCGCTTCATTATTATCTCAACACAGAATAATCCAGTTTCCAACATATATCAAAACTATTTGAAAGATATGCAGTTTTCTGTTCAAATTTTAAAATCTAAAATCTCACTAAATTGTCAATGGAATTAAATATTGACAAAACTGTCCAGTGACAAAGTTTTCCTATCATATATTTTAGATTAATAAATTCTAATGAATTTTAAAATCGAATTTAAACTTGTTTAAACGTGTACAACTTTTACAATTATTACAGTAATTATTAAAGAATGAGACATTATCATTGGTACAAAATTTAATTCTTAAAACCAAAATTAGAATCAAAAGGCCTTAATCAAAATCCCGCATTCAAATCCTAAATCCAGGATAATAAAAAAATAGATAAATCAAATTCAGAACTCAAAACCTATTACTCCATCAGAAATGAAATAAAACTAATAATATAATTCGAATAACATAAAAATTCGTTAAATATTAAATGCGAACACATAAATCATAAAATAAATTTAAAATTATTAAAAATTTCCTAAGATATACAAATGGATAATATAATCAATTTCTAAAATTAATTAAAATAAAAGCATTAATTTTCAAAATTGATTAGCCAATTTGTTTCTAAAAATTGAAAATCATAAGTATTAATCACTAGAAATAAATCATACTTAAATGTGAATATATGTTTAATAAGAAAGTAACACAAGAAAATATTGAATAAATGAGAAAACATTTCTAGAAACTACTATCGAGATAAGAATATTGACTTGCATCATCGTCAATTTAATTAAGATAATATTTATTTCATGTATCAACTTCAGAAGATTTAGATAACTCAAAATTATTTAAAGTAAATACATATTTGATATTCATTTGTTCGAAAGATTTTTTGTGAAAGTAAAATATCTCAAATTAAAAATCATGTTCAGGATCAAGAGATCATAACTGCCCCGAAAATAATTAAAATCAAAATCTTATTCAAATTTTGTTTGTTATTATATGGAATATTAGAAAGTTGTAATTAACTTATCTATTATGTTTAAAAACACTTTGGAAAAAATCTGCATTTTTATATTTATAAATTTTATATATATACAATAAATACTTTTGTTGGTATTCTCGAAATCAATTATCCCTTCAAAAACTCTTTTGTGCTACTATTTCATAAAATACTAATAGAAAACGAATCTAAGAATTTCAACCCATAAAATTATATTTAACCAAAATATTCAAACAAATTACTTAAATTTTTTTAATCATTTTACTTTCAAATGATTAAAAATAATTTATAAAAACTTTAAAATCCTCACAAACAATATCACAACTAATTTCCTACTTCATTTTTTATTATCCAGTAACCGTATATAAAAATAGGGATCTCTTTCAAAAGAAATCACTAAACTTATTTTGTGAAGATAAAGAGATAAATGATTCATTCTCCATGTTCTTGTAAGTTCATAAATTTCTGAATCGTTACAACTATATAGCAGTATGCTATTGGAAGATCACTTAAAGAAAATACTCATTGTTCGAAAGTCAATAAGTCAACTCGAAGTGATAATTATTATAAAATCAATATTAAGAATATATACGTTTTCATCTGCATATATGGAATCGAGCTCATACTTGCAATTGATTATGACCCAATACGACGAAGGGGTTATAAATCCTACAATTTCCAAGTTGCTTTCTGGGTGTAAACTTTTAGCTACTTGGTGTGTAATTGTATTGTTATTGAGCAACACATTTTTGTATTAAGTTTAATTTTTTTCTGTTGGTTGTGTATTTTATGTTAATAGACATTTTTATATTGAATAAAATGTAAAACAATCATCAAAACGAACTTTGTATTTTTTCATTAAAAAATGTTTGGGACCAGAAAGTGTTCTAATTTCAAAACCATAACCATTCGAAACCTGCTGAACAAGATTGAAGATAACATCAATAAATCAGATCGAAAAAATTTTACAAATAGTAAATTAGATAGGATTGTATAGGATTAATTGTCTTCAATATTTTTTAAATACTGAAAGTTGTTGAACTATGAATGCCTTCATCAAACAGAATAAAAAGGAAAACTGTTTAATAATTTATAATTTAGTTCAAAACTGTTGAATACAAAACAAAAAATTAATAAAAACCAATATATAAAAAATGATTTTATTTTTGTATAAGTCAAAAACTCAACATGGAAGCTCAATCCTGCAGCAATAATCATAATATATAGACCCTTGCTGTATGATGAAATTGTTGGGTATACACTCTCACTCTCAAATTCCCTACAAACATATTTATTCAAAATCCCTACTAACCCTTCTAACATACAATGCTCTTCTAACATGCACTCTACAAACATACTATAAACATATACACCCTTCTAATATCTGTACATATGTTATAATATAGATCCTTATACCCTAAAAAATATACATTGAACCTGAGTGTGGACTGACCTGCTGTCGATAAACCAAATAATGAATCCTATAAATAATAACAGTCAATTATGCTAACAATGCAACAATCGTGATCCATAACTGATTAACGTGATCAATAACTGATTAATTGCTCTAATTAATAAACATTGGTTTTTACTTTAATCATTTACTTTTATTCTAGTAATAAACATTAGCGTTTTATTATCATTTTTACATGTTGTATTTTATTTACGATTCTTTTATTATTATTGTTTTTATGTTAAAATCCGGTAGAGATAAAGATACGGAGAGAAATAAATAACTAATAAATAATGAAATTAAATAAATAATAAAAAATACAGGCAAATAAACAATAGTCGATATTGAGTTAAATATAATAAATAACAATAATAAATAGCAAAAAGACAGGTAGAAAAATAATAAAAACAATTATAATAGATAATAAGAATCAGATACAATCATTAATTATTCACACGAAGCGTGTGAAAAAATTAGCAAAAATGATCGGCATGAAGAGCCGTGTGAGGGGGTGGATTTGATCGGTATATAAATAACGACGTTGATCATAACACCACCCACAACACAACTAAAACCACAAAAAGTCAAAAGTGCGAGAAAACAAAATAGCCGAAAAACACACTGATCTAATCATCACTAACATATTCCAAAATTATCGATATTTGTGATCTTCGACGAGAAAGACGGATACAGGGTAATTGTCATATACGCGCAGCTGCTTTGAATAACTCTACAGAAAGAAATTTATAGAAGCCATATTGTCGACTACATCGCATTTGGATTTTGGTGAGGAGATATTCGAAATAATCGACAGCTATCCGATGATTTTTTTTAATATACAGTGAAATTCTGCATAGTGCCATTACAAGCGCAGTAAGGTTTAAGTTTTTATTTGCACAATTTTGTCATTCATTTGTCTAATAACTTAATTTAACCGTAATTTTAATAGCACGAACATAATTAAAGTTATATGAACTTATTAACTATATAAATTACATCTTCTCTCCGTATCATTAACAATCTCCATCCGTATACCGGATTACTCGTTAATCGCTGGGACGAGGTACGAGATATTAGCTCAAATTTTTGTGTTCATTTTTCATATTAATTGTTACCTTCATTTTTTTAAATAAATATTTTTGAAAATCCAAGTTTCGTTCTCACTACTTTAATAATTATTAACGATTCGAATTATTGTAAACGTCACATATCAAATTAATCAACAACAGATTTTAAATCTCATATCATTCTAGGCCCAGAGAGACAACGCATTCTCTGTGCTACAATCTGAAAGTCAACATATTAAATTTACCTTCCAACAGCTTGGTCTCCAATACCAGTTGTTGAAGCCTCTTTAGGACCAGTGAGTTTAGATTAAAAATCGCGCCAAATAATCATTCAATAATAAAAACCAAACAACCACCACAACAAAATTCATTTAACAAAATTATTAAGATTATTCATGAGCGAACTAACAAAACACCTTATAATTTTAAAATTCAAACATGCAAATGATCATCATATTAAAAAAAACCATTTATTCTAAAAGCACCCAAAGTGACCTATTAGAATCCCGGTATAAAAATATCTTTTTACTAAATACATGAATTTAATAAAATCGATCTTATAAGAAATAAAAATAATCAGGATATTTTAATAAGAATATTAAAAGAATAGTAAAACAAAATTAGAATTAGTGTTATTAAGAAATAATTTTTTATGTAAAAATTAAAAATTATAAAAATTTATTTCATTAGAATGGAAAAGCTATCTAGTAGGAAAAAGAAATCAACCTTTCCATTCGATATAGTTAAAAATATCAAAAGTCAAATGTCTAATGAACTGACTAATAAGGAGATCTCACTATGCAACAAGATTAGTCGATTATAGAATGTTCTTAGTCTGCTTAATGGATAT
>JBBMOY011381425.1:0-14862 GCA_037951405.1 Platydemus manokwari | reverse complement strand
AAAATATTTTCTTATGAGTTATGCTTCTTCAAATATGTGCATGAAAATCGGACATTTCATATGGGACAACCTAATATATATATATATTGTTATTGTTATTGTTATTGTTGTTAAAAAATTGATTTTTAAAGTTTTTTTATTTTACAAATCCTGGGAAAACACGTTGGAATAACTCAAATCATAATATACATGTATAAAACACAGAAAATATCAAAAAGCAAACCGCAATACTTACAAAAAATAGTGTAAAACTACACATTAAATAGATAAAGAGCGGCAATAAGACAGATTAAATCGTTATGAAAATAAATATTTATCTGAGCAAAATACGGACTATGCAAACATTGTTGGGTTCATTTAGCAGGTGGCCGCAGTTGATTGACAGTGATTACCACAGTAAATTCAAATCAAATCGAGTAATTATAAGTACGAGGCTTACTGTTAACTGCAGATAACATCAGTACACTATTTTTGTTTGGAACACATTCTAAAATACAGTAAATACAGCTAATCCCCAAATCCCGCAACTAAATCCAAGTTACCCAATACATTTCGCTCACTTCGCAAGGCAATCTGCAATTGAGGTCAATCTCCCAATAATCATGTTTATACCAAAAAATTATTTCTGTGCTCTTAGGTCAATCAGATACAAGATCAAGATAGCACCTACGCATCAGCCCATATATTAAGAATAAAATAATAGACACCGACATTGTTAAGCAGAAGACTAAGCAACTATTCATTAGAAATCATCTGACTACTAGGAGACTATAAATTAACAATATATGATAAAGATGAGCGAACATTGAATAAAAACAATTGCCATTTATGTTAGCCATTACAATAAATAATATTGATTCTACGAGAAAAATAATTTTAAAAAAGATCAATTTCTGTGGACTTACTCGTTTGAATAGTGAGAACAAATAATTCAGTTTTATAATAGAGATTTTTTTATTAAAAAAAGATTTCCATATTTTTTCAATAAGAACAGCCATTAGTCATTAAATATAGCAGCAGCTCGGTTGGTTAATTTATATTTATCCATATCTTCAATATTCTTTCCCCTCGTTCAGAAAAGGTTGCATCACATAATCTGGTGATCATAAAATGATCAAAAAAAAAGATGACTATGAAATATTTTCAAAATGCTGTGAGAAAAGGTCACAGTAATAGCATATTCAAAAACAGTACCTAGCCCCCGAATATTAAAATAATAATAATTTTCGTACTTTTTTCACCTTTTAGTGAACGAATTCTGGTTTTAGAACTTTCTGGGGATTATATTCATTGAAGAAAGATTTCAGGTACCTTTGAGCAAGTCTCAAATACAAATAAATCGTTTTTTTGCAGGTAAGTTCTAGTAGAGTGTAACAGTTGAGTGGTAAGCCTTTATATCATAATTAATTTTTTTGATCTCTATTGGCATAATTACGGTAGTTCTTGTTCACAAATACTCTAATCAGTAGGCTCAGTTATTTCAACAATGTTTTCCTTATTCAACTTACTATCAATAAACATTTAGTAATTATACTTGTCTTCTCATCTATCAATTACTTTATTAATCAAAGTATTGCGTTCAATTTCGTCATTGTACCTGCAACGAATTTTTTTAATTTCCTGATAATTGATCACTATTTTATTTAAATAAAAGCGTGTTATTATTAATAACTGTTTTCTTAGTTTACTTAATATGTTCATGTGTTCAGGAATTATTTGTGAGAATCACGTTATCAGACTCAGCTACTCACTAAGCTGCTCTTACGAATCATCTCTAAAGTACAACTTAAGATCTTTTTAAACAGATTTTTCTATTCAAATTTTACGATATACACAGGGGCGGGAAATAAATTTCGTTTTTATCAGTAAGAAAATATCTAAAGATCAAAGTTAAAGGTTGAAGAAGAGCAAGAACGAGCACTGCGGAAGAGAATGTCATAATTGTGCATAAAATGATTTAAGAAGATTACCACTTAAGCTTTACAGTCATTTCAAGATTCGCATATTGTAACAAGAACTTGGAAAGAAGTCACATTGTAGGAGATGGATTCCTCACATTCTGACGAATAATAAGAAGAGAATCAGAGTCACTTGCTTTCAAGAAATGTTGAATGTTTATTCGTCAAGAAGGACTAAGAAAAAGATCATCGTGATCGATGAAAAAAGAATTTTCGAGACGTACCCATACAGGAATGCAACCAACTTTGGGTGGATAGCACAGGTAATCGTCCAACTATTGCTAGGCGGACAATATTTGATCGCAAAGTTTTGATTATAGTTCCCAGTAACTATGCAAAATCACAAGTATTTCGAAATTCTTCACGACGGTGGATCCACCTATAATTCTTGCCGAATATGATTTTAAACTTTCAAAAAAGACTACCTGCTTGGGAAATGTTCATTCAGCATGACAATGTCAGACCTCAAGCAGCACAATTACTTCGAATTTGGCTTGAAGAACATCGCGTGTCTCTATTAAAGCAGTCGGCCTACTCAATCGACACAAACCTCAAGGATCGCTTTATCTTCAGGAACTACGAGTGCTACCGACATAGAAAAAACCTCAGTAATTCAGGAGAGATAAGCAACGCTTTTCACCAATATTTAGAGTCAACATCGGATTACAAGATCACAAGCGAGTTTCAAAATTTTAGTCATCACATCCAGAGTGTCACTGAAGCTGATGGAGACTATTTTTATCCTCTGTTATGGTTTGCTAACACTTTTAGTATATTTGTACATGCGATTTTCACAAATAAATGTTTGAAATTGTATTTTTTAGATTTTGATAAGATATTATGTACGTAGAAAAACGAAAACATTATTGTGGGCCCCTAAAAATAGTTGTGTGAATCTCAAAGGGAGTATATATATATATACCTATTGAAATCAAATATCCAAGTTAAAATACAATATAAATATCCAATATAATTAAATCTGAAATATTCAAAGTGCCTACGACAAAAATATATTGTTCATAAAATAATTCATAAAAAGTCTCACAAAGGAATTAAGTACATAATTTCTTGTAGAGACAGAAGCACTTTATTTCTGTCAATGATTAAGGAAATCATTATTATTTCATTTCTCAGTTATGGACAGCCAGCTAAACAATTGAAATCTCAATTGGCCCAACAGTAAATTTACAACCAGTATTTATAGAAACAAAGCAATTGGATTGATTCTATCTTCAGTGAAAAAAGAAAACCACGATTACACAAATCAATTATTTATTTCTCATCTATTATTTGCTTAATTATTTCAATACTCATACATAGTAAATTTTATTCATTATTTTCCAAAATTCTCAGAAGCGAAAATTTGTTTTTAGTAATTAAATTACTAAGATATCGTGTCGGTGAGTTTTATAACGCATTAGAAAACCATTGGACTGTGCCAAATTTCTTCAGGACATTATAGTTGTAATATATTTTAAAACTTATCATTTACATATACAATATTATTAAAAATTATCTGTGTTTCTTTTTTTCATTAATAATGGTTTAATTTATTTCTTTTATTTTCTATATTTTATCTCCCATTATATAAATTAAATACACGCAACATATTTTCCGAGAAACCTCGAATTTATCGTAGGATTAATTAAGATTAATCCACATCACTAGCCTCCTCAACTGAGATCGAATAAAAATAGATATTATCGATAATTCATTATGGATAAATATTTATGTAACCATTCATATCTCATTATCTTATTATTTATTTTGAGAGTTACTAATGAAATGAATAAACTATGCGAATCATTGATAATTCAATATCTTCGCTTTAATTCTAAAACAAATCATGATTGGATAAATTTGAAGGATATTTATGAACAAAACAAATGGAAATAATTCATTTTCAGAAGTAAATATATTGCTTATAATTTATCAAATTCAAGAAATGTTTATCACATTTATAATACATTTACAAATTGAAAGATGGATAGATAAAATCCAAATAAACTTTAATTGTAAATCTTATTTTATTCATCAATAATTATAATTGTTAATATTTTAATTATATAAGGATATATATAATTTAGATAGGTTGATATTAAACCAAAATATAATTACAATAAGTACCCTCTGTCAGATAGTAAGTATTTGTGAAATTTGTGGAAAAGGACTTGGATTCAGATATATCAGCAATAAAAAGATAATTTTACAAAACTGTTTCGTTGATAGACTTTCTTAAGAATTTGTCAGTGGTTCAATCAACCTTTATAACTTGTAATTATTATAATCAAAATATTAAGATGGGTAGTGTATAGCAACCCTGTAAAAAACCCCAATATCACATAACAGCACGCCTAGGTGCACCAAGCACAGTCTGTAAGCATTCAAATATATTGAAATGTGTACTTTTTAATTGGACCACTAAATGTCGATTGATACAAGACAGTAAATACTATAAAAATTCAATGAGAAATAAAATCAAAAAATTGAAAAATCAACAAATCTGGAACATTAACAACACAACAAATGGGAATACCAATTTAGCACAAGTTTTGGACTGTAAAATGAACTTTCTTCAAAGTGTTAACTCCTCCTTGTGTGACTTTACTTTTATCTTGGGATTTTTTTACCAATAATATGAAACTTTTTGGTATTATAATTGTGTGGTACTATTATTAATTATTGTGTCCTAGTATATTTATTTATACTCTTAAAGGACTACAATATAATTACAGCTTTTGTCCTCGAATCATTGATAACTAGTAATTAAGTAACAACAACAAATCAAAACTTCATGACTCTTTATGAAATGTAAGAGTTCTATCCGATTTAAACAACATTGCTTTAACAATAGTAACTCAATAAACCACTAAACAAAGAGTGTCTTACTGATTCCAGAATAATATTAAGTCAATGATCAATTCAATTTAAAGTAGCTAAGTTTAAAAGATGCAATAAAATCTTATTATATTACTTTCAAACATGTTTGATTTTTTGACTGCATTATTTTCACAATGTGACTCAAATTATTTATTTTAACAACTAATAATTTATTTAATTTGATTAAGAATAAGTATTTTTATTTTTTACAATTCGAACTTTCATAATCAAGTTAAAATCGATACTATTTAATCCTTTATATAATATTAATATAAGTACTAAAATATCAAATTCAAGATCCTCATCCTCTTCGTCCGCTTTCGACTTCCGATAATTCACTTACGTGGGACATTGGAGATTGCCGAAAAACCTTTTGTGTTTTCTTTTATTTTTAATTGTAATTTTTGATCATTCGTAAAATATTATTTATATCACATTTCAATAGTTTTTCTTTAGAAGTAGTTACTGATTATAAATGTGACACAATTTAATCCAGCAGTCGTTGTTGTTTGTTAATTATAATTTAGACAAGAAATAATTCGAAATCTTATTATTAATCAACTTTGTTCAGTTAACGATTAAACTAGGTTATATTCATTTATATTTAGTGCCCCGTGATGAGTTTTAAAATCAAAAGGAACCTTTAGATAATTACTTACCGATAGTATAGTCCACAATACTTACTATCGAAGTCCCTTGAGAGGAATAAACTCAAGAACCAGAAAAAAAATAATGTCTAGTTAAAATCTCGATATTTAAACAAAAAGATTAATTATTATATATTTGAGATTTCCGCTGCAATTATATAATAATTAATCTTTTTGTTTAAATATCCGCCATTTTAACTAAAAATTAGTGACTTTTTAAATTAATTAATCCATTTTCGAGCTTAAGTTAAGAAAATGGGTTCTTTGACTTAATTTCATTTGATGGATTTTAGCATAAAACATAATTTTATAACGAATTTGTATCAAAATTAAAATAAATTAATTTTATATTTTAAACTATTGAAATTTTAAGATTTATAGAATCATAATCAAATATCAGTACCTCGATTAGAAGGAATTGGCCACGATGAAAATAGAATATATAATGTCACAATTTGAGAGCCGTCTTGAAAATTGTAAAATCTCATAAAATTTAAAACGCGTAAAGAGATACTGTATTAAATGTATAAAAATGTGAATTCAGAAAGTATAAAGTGAAGAGTATCGAAGGACATAGAAAAACGAGTCAGGAAAATTTCTAATTGTTACTTACATATTATTTTATTTATGAATGTTTTAAACAATGTAACTATTAATACAGAATGCTGAAGATGTTGATTTTTCTTGAATAAGATCTCGTTTTTAAAAAATTAATTGTATAATTTGTTGTATGGCGAGTGTGGGGGCAAGTTCTAACTTGAATATTTTTACCAAATGACGTGCTTTGATTCCAGTTGTAAAGTTAAATCTTATATTAAAATATTTTATTGAATCCGAACTCACTTGTTCACTCAATTAACAGAATAGTGTAACCAATCAAATAACAGAAACCCAACAAATTAAATAAGAAAATAGAACAGTAATACCAGATAATATAATGAAATATTCTGAGTGGCAGAGATTGGTGCAATTTTATAAATCATAATTCTCACTAAATTGATTACCAAGCTTCATATTGAGGATGTAAAGGCGCTCTTTTTAAAAAAACAGTTGAATGAATATCTAAAAAGGAAAAACAAATTTAGAACTGGGGAATCCCGCCAACCACTCGCGGCTTATAATTGTAAAATCATATATAAATTCAGAAATGACAAAATTTATTTTTAAAAATCAATAATTTCCGTTTAAACAAGAAAAATATAAACATGTATAAATATAAACGAGATTTGTTGTGAAGGAGATTGATTAAAATAATTATTATTAATATTATGGACAATGACGACACGCACGCACACACACACACAGATCGATATTCAATCGATTAACATTGACAATCTGCAGTAGCTTTTCTCAATTCCGATGTCAGAGATTTACCACGATAATTGCTAACAGATATTTTCGGATTGAGATTCAAATTCCTTTCACTACCAACTTGAACACCGGATCCAATTCGGTCGGGATCCAGACTGCCAGATTCGATATTGGACAGAATTGTACGACTGCAATTGATAAATGCTTCTTCAACATTTTCACTGGTGCATGCTGATGTTTCAATGAAAATCAAATTGTTTTCATTGGCGAAGGCTTGCGCTTCTGATTTCGTTACTTCGCGATGTGATTCTAAATCGGATTTATTCCCAACTAGAACAATTGTCACATCAGGATCTGCTAAATGTCGAGTGTCCGCTAACCATTTACCGATAGCTGTGAAGGAAGATCGATTTGTAATATCATATACCAGTAAAGCTCCAGCAGCTCCTCTATAATAAGATCTGGTGACTGAGCGAAATCGTTCTTGTCCTAAATACAATAATCAAAAGCTGCACGATGATTATTTTTGGAGAAAATAAATTCTATTCAACTGTAAAAAATTCGACAAATCATGTAACAATGTAATGAAATCAATAAAATCTAATTAACCAATAAAATATTAATCAATTAAACCTGCCGTATCCCAAATTTGTAGCTTTAATTTTTTATTTCCAACGCATATGATTTTGCTAGCAAATTCAACTCCTATGGTGTGCTGCTTATTTTCAGCAAATTTATTTTCCGTAAACCGAAGCAATAAGCATGATTTACCGGTGCTAGTATTACCAATGATCAAAAATTTTAAAAGATAATCAAAACAATTTTGCATCAAAACGGATTACTACTGGAACTCAATTTGGTGAAAACAACATAAAATTAAAACTTATTATTAATAAGAATTGTTAATCAAATGATATTATACAGAAGTGAACATCAATAATAGATTTAAACAAGCAAAGATGGCTAGCATATATAACGTTGATCTGTTCGCATTGTTGAGGGTAAATATTAAAAGATTACTTAATACCTTGTAGTTATTAATTTTCTTTTTCGTATCTCTAAAAATTTTAATATATTAATGTATTTAATCAATTTTACGTCGAAAGATAATAAGAACAGTGTGAATTCTCAACTGAATAATGAATCAATAAAATCAACAAAATAAACAAAAATCAGAACAAGAAAATTGTTCTAAGCAGTAAATAATCATAACGTGGGGATGTCATCCCACTATACATCCAGTATAACGTGTTATTAAAGAATCTATCTTCAAAAATCAATAAGGATATCAAGGAGTTCATGCGTTTTGTTTTAAAATGTCTCTGTCAGTTAAACTATACAAATACTATTTGATTGAAAATAATTTTTATAAATAAATACATGCGTTGATTATGTGCATGCCTGTATTATGATCTTTAATAAGCAAACGTTAATATACATATAAGAATTCACGCTATCGAGTGTCACAACACCAATTAAAATAACCCAAACCCAACAGAACATTAATTATTGTTTCAATCTCATCATACTTTCATATTACCTCTGTACAAATTTATCATAAACAAACAGGTTTCTATATGGCGCGATGAAAGAATCCTCAAAATCGAAATAAAAATTGATTTAGCTGGTTTTTGTTGATGCTTTCCGAATAATCATGAGAAATCTATCTGAAATCCAATTCTGGTCGGGAGCATCCAATTTTGGTACTGACAAGTATTTGGATAGATCGGCTAGTGCTCTACCTGGATAAAAAATACCCATCGGCATTAGCTCATATGGTACATGGAGGAAGAAGATCGCTGAAACCAAACCTTAAGCCACACAACCATCAAAATCACAAACAACATCAGAAAAACAGGGTCTAACCATCGAAGAATTTAAAAGACCAATAAAAACCAATGTCACCTTGCAGCAAAGTCCAGTCTAAAAAGAGCTAGGAAGAGAAGAAAGATTCACGGGGAAAAACAGCTAGAGCATAGAATTAGACATTTGAGGTTAGTGGAAATTTTAAATTCCAGCTGCTGTAAATCTACGAATTCCAAAATCCCAATAATGATTCCAGACTTCAATGTCTGACAAATATTTTTTAATATATGATTTTGATTCTGACTGTGAAATATTTTATTATAATCTTAAACACTTCACTATTAATTATCTTGATCTTCTGTGATCATTTGTAAATCTAAATTTGAAACATTTTATTCAATTTTGATAATTTGATAAATCCAAAACATTGATGCTATTTTTATGATAATTTGTAAAATTTTTTCATATATAAGATATACATTTATAAATTATATTTATGATAATAAATTAAATCAATGAAGAAAAAAAATCAACAGAAATAAATTAATTAAGGAAAAATAAAATAAAAACCAATTAATAATTTGTAATGCCAAAATGAATTAGTAAGATTTTAAAATGTAGAAATAATAATCGTTTAAAATTCATGATATTTTAAAATATTCAATAGAAATTACGGTACAAAGTATCGAAAATAATAAATTCTAGTCTACCATCATGGGTATAAAGCACTCGATGTCGATAACTATGTAAGTCGATGCTCAAAATGATCAATTCATTCTCAAAAATCTCCCGAGTTAGAAATCTAGTTGAATTCATCACTTCACATTTTAGCTACCGAAATTTTATACTATTGATTTCTAAACTTTCGGTAAAAGAATAATTTTTGATAAATACACATAATAATTTACACTAAAAGTGACGGGCTTTTTGGTTCATACAGCAAAATAAAATAATAAAATCTGTACCATAAAATCATAAGGAAAACCGAGCGTTCTTGCAGATTTGTTTATTAAAACATATTTGTCCGTGTTAAATTGTACGTTATTTCGAATAAATCTTATTCTACTAATTGTGTTATTGTGTCATTTGATAAAACTTTCAGAACTCACGCTGCTGAGTTGAATAAAATTATCATCAACCACAACCCAGTACAATTTAGTTTATGGACTTGATAAATTGTCGATGATGGTTTGAGGTGTATTTGCAAATTTGATGTTTTCGACATGATTGTACCAGAAAGAAGTAGATTTCATCAGAAAATAATTAATTTATATTATGTGATAGTCCATGTGCATGATGAATGAATTCCCTGATTATGATGTTAGCATTAATTTTGGCTAATGCATCTGTTTCGTCGAAGTTTCAAGAATGAATTTCACTTTGCTCTTCCACAGGGCATTGCAAAGGTAATTCGATTCAATATAGGAGTGTTAGGATCCGAATCCACCCACAGTGAATCATCGACAACATATTACACCCACAAATATAATCACATAATTAAAATTACAAAAATAGACCAAAGTCCTAAAATAGTAATGACGTAATTCCTAAAATAGACACATGATCAAATATGGAATTTGTAAAATACAAAGATAGTAAGATAAATAAACAAACTATAAATAGAATTACGTCATACTAAATATAGAAAAATTACGATTGGGTGACAACACAACGAAAATTGATATATAAGCGGATAGTAATTCAGTAAAAATCGCCATAAAATTACTAGAACAGTAATCACTACGAACAGTTTCAGCACCGAACGCAACTACTGTCAGAGAATTTAGCTACCGGAATCAGCGCATAGAAACTCTCCGCCATCAGACGAACAGTTGATCAGATAGGAAAAGACCGAAATATTTGAGTATTCTTTCTATACGGTGTCGATAGATTCGGTATCAACTAAATTAACTCTTCATTTTTCTCCCATCTTTTTAACTTTTTAATAGGTTTTATTTAATTGTACGGTCCACCCGTATCGTGATTCTTGCCCTCTGGTTGAGCAAGCCACGCTTCGCCAGTTCTTTGTTAACAAACATATTAACTAATTGTAACTAATTTTTGTATTATTTTGATTAATAATTATATATTATTTCAGTGAGTTATCGTTATTCATTTATTATTATATTGCTATTTACTTTATGAACTACTTCTATCGAACGTAACCAATCGTTAGAAGTCCGATTGGAATCAACGAGCACATTAGTAAGGAATAAAGCGCAACCAAACACATCAAAAGTCAAACAAATATACAATAGAAAAACCAATACAACAATGTATTATAACATATAAATAAGAAATGCAATGCATTATAACTTATACATACTCTTGACTATGAGCGTGAAAGTCACCCGAATTCAAGTTCATCTAATCCGAATTCAAAGCTGGCCTCAACCCAACCAATTGCTGCAACAATTAGCCCAACATGACATTTGTGACAATGGTCCTGTTGTGACAATTTTATGTTTACTTTATTGTTTAATAAAATAATTGTGTTTATAATTGAAAATTTTATCATGTTTTGAAACTATTTCTATAAATAATGTAAAGAAGCGGAGGGAGAGGAGTCATGGCAGATTTTAGGAATAATAATATTATAAAAAATACAGTAAATATTAATATAAAATATGTCAAAATGGCGATTAAATATCTATCAATTTATAGATGTTAAAATATATATCTAGATATAATAAGTTACAAATAAAATAAGGTATTTGAAGTATAATGCCAAAATTACAATAAGGTATAAATATAATAACACAGTGGAATTATAATAATATGAATATTAAAAGTAAAAAATAAGAGAAACATATGTTAGTATTTTAAAATTATATCAAAAACCACAACAAGTACAAACGTGAGCATGAAGAAATCAAAAAATAATAAAAGCAGACCCCGTTAATAACGGACGATCAGGTTATTAAGAATAGAAACGCTGGAGACATTTCAGCAAGGTATAAATACCAATCTTAAACCAGAACCGGGAACACTTTTGACTCACACCGATAGCGAGGATATAACTGAAGTCAGCGTAATCACTTTGAGGAAGAAAAATCAAATTTCATCTCCTATTTATTTGACCGCTTCTCTCCTTCTTCTTGGGATTGTGTTGGCTACTTGCTGGGGCAACGTACCGACTATTTGCTAATATTTTTGTGTTGATAACTTCAGTTGTTTTCCTTTGTGTTCGAAAATTAAATTTATTAATTTCAGATTGCAACGCCAATCAATCGTTCAGTTTTCTCATCATAATTAAGTACAACTTAGTTAGAGTACTCATTGCCTTAGCCGCAATAAATCCTTTAGATAAATTCAGAAACCATTTTTCCAATAGCTTGGTCTTCATACCCATTACTGAAACCCCTTAGAACCAGTAACTGCCATAAATTATATAATATATATGTGAGTTCAAAAGATATTTAATAAATTAATAAGTGTTTGCCACAAGATAAATCGATAATTTGATAATTAATTCTCGTGACCTCTTAATTTTATCACTTATTTGTTTCATAAAAATATATCACTGTTTTGTTTTTTCACAAGCGATGTAATTTCAATACAAATCTCTTACCAAAGACCAGTAAAGACAACCAAAATAAAATTAATTTTGTTTTGCGATTTTGACTAAAAAATTGTCGGGTGTAATCACGAACAATAAATTAATAAGTAGAAGTGTCATGAAAGCAATAAGCATGAAAAATAAATTGAATCCAGCTCTATAATAAATGCTGCATTGAACATTGAAGACATTCTTGAAACTCATTTATCTCTGTTTCTTGTCCTGACACTGAAAATCATATCTATGGCTCGGCGCGCAAATATCTGTGAAGCCTGTTTTATTTCATAAATGTTGATCGTTCTTTTATAAATATTCTTGAACTCGTTCTAAATGATAGATTTATTTTCGATCACCAAATCACTCATTTCATCCGATTTGCTTATTTAGAGAAAGCTCATGTAGTGTGGTCCTATCCCGATAATTTTATTTCTTTTAGCTATTATCTCAATTTATGAGGTGTTCATTGCTTGCAGTTTCTGGGCAGGAATAGTTTTGATAAATATCTTATATAACACTGATAACGATGCATTAATCGCAAGTAATACTTCTAATTATTTTATGAATCAAAAAATAGTTTAAGAAGAATTTATATCTTGATAAATGTCATCTGCAAAGGTCTATATCAATATGTAATACTTCTATTTTATTTTTGTATTCAGATTTAGGAACTTTATAATAAAATTCATTCATTAATAATTTGTTTAATTTTAAAATACAAAATCCTAAATAAATCGGTTTGTTTAACTTTACTTGTTCTTTAAGATAATGAATCGCAAATGATTCATCACTAAATTTTATGAATCTTTTATTAGTTGGTTTAGTATTGTGTTTTCTTTCATTAACTGTAACTAATTTCATATTTTTGCATTTCCTTAAATTTTTAATCGTTTTACCAAAAAAATTGTTATTCATTAATTTTTAGAAATATTTTTTGAAGTCGAATGTGCTCTTAGTTCGAAAATTAGAATTCAATTGAACATATTCTTTCAACCATGGATTATGATTATAAATCACTACTCTATTTATTCGTTTTATTTTCATATCTATCTGTTTGATCACAAATAAATAATTTAGTTAAATGAGAATTTTTTTCTTATCTTGTCATTTGATTTTAACTAAATATTCTAAAATCAACTATCTTTTTTTCAGGTTCTAATGGAAAATCTTTAGTTAATTGTTTATCTTGAAAGTCAAAATTAACTTCTAAAATTAATTCTTGTTCAGAGTCTCGGTTAAATTCATCTACGAATTAGGCTAAAATATTATTGTAATAAGATATTGATAACAATAATTTAACAATCTGAAATTTTTGTGTTTTAGTTGTTAACTCATTGCCAAATCATTTCAATTATTAGCATTAAAATATAACAAATAATTATTTTCAAAATATTTATTCATATTTTTGAATTCTTCCACAACCTTTTATAAATTAATTTTTCTGTTAAATAATAATAATATTTTATATTATCATTAGTAAATTTATTATGGATCTTTTCCAGTTAAACTCTACTACCCAAAACGGATTATAAAAAGAGGATATGAAACGTATTTTTAGTTCTAATTGAAGATGGTGATATCGAGACATGTCAAACTAACTCACATAAGTAGCTGTCCACTAAAGATCTATGTGGACCGCATTGACGCTTATTCTGCGTCTTTTAGACGTGCCAGAAAGATTCGATGGCTTGTGCGTGAGCTCAAGACATTTGATCCACAAAGTTATCCGTATGATTAATCGTTTTATCAGTGTGATTCATGGCAATCATCATTTCAATTCATTGATACGATGCCATCATATCATCAATGATGATTAAGCCAGGAGCTATGCAAGCCTGGATTGTGTCTAACGGAGTGGCACCATTTCAATCTGGCACTGCATACATGAACACTTCTCCGGATAGATCCCTCCGGAAATCCGCTGCTGGGAAAGAACTCTTATTTCATTGGTGTCGACGTGCAAACCTGGGGCTCCGACAATTTTTGGAGTCTGCAAAAGCTGCCAAGTGAAAGTTTCGCAAAGAAACTTCTTCGGGTAAACAGCAGTCGTGTGACCACTAGATAATTTTTCTTAGCGGAATTTAATTGTTGTCATATTTTTTGACCATCAACATATGAAAAGAATTACCGTCCTAAACTACATCCTACACTACGCCAGTCAAGTTCCTTTTCAAAGATTGATTTTTTCCCGACATTGTCGTGCATTACACCTCCACTTGCTAGAAACAGTCGAAAGGGTCATTTTGTGGTAAATTGTTGTATAAACATTGGATCGACAAGTCTTGGGTCTATATATCCAATCTGTTAAATAAATATTAATATACTTATTTTCAGATCAAACACAAGTATCTATTTCCTGGCACTTTTCAATGATTTTCAAGTCACTTTTTACAAGAAACTAAAATTTTATCGTTCCATTTGGTTTTAAAGTTAAAAAATGGTTCACACTAATTTTCAATTAATTGCATTTTGACCTACTTTGACCAGTTTTTCAAAGAATTAGTAGACATTAAAAGTTCAGCGTATATAATATTTGATTATAAACAACTAAAATTGTTCACAAGTGCTTAAATAAAAATTCAAAATATTTTAAAAGAATTTGATTAAATAAACTATATAGATTTATGAAATACACTCTACAAATTTAAAAAAATTTGATTAAATAAACTATATATATTTATGAAATACACTCTACAAATTTAAA
>JBBMOY011380314.1:0-14880 GCA_037951405.1 Platydemus manokwari | reverse complement strand
TATATCTAAAATTATTTCTAAGTCAACATTAAAACTAGTTGTTGGCTTAATTACATATTCATTAGGCTTCGATGGTACAAAAGGTTTAAAGGGTGAATTAGGGGAATCTGTGTTTGGAACCACTGGACGTAAGGGTATTTCCGGTCCTCGTGGACCTAATGGGCTTCCAGGTAAAATTGTTTTTGAAATTAGTTCATCCTAATAAATTACTTGAATTAAGGGGAATATGGTGACAAAGGAATACCTGGAATTCCTGGAAGTCTGGGAAATAAAGGAACTAAAGGTGATTCCGGATTAAAAGGAGATATTGGTAATCTTGGACGGATTGGCAATATTGGAGAAATTGGAATGAAAGGTATTATGGGTGATAAAGGTGACAAAGGATTTGTAGGAGATATCGGTCTGAATGGAAAAATGGGTATCATTGGAGACCAAGGCATTAAAGGCAATCGTGGTTATTCTGGAACTCCAGGGCTACCAGGATCTATGGGTATTCGACTACATTATTTTTATCGCTTCTAATTAACCAACTTATTAGGAGTAACTGGAGATATAGGTAATAAAGGAGACAAAGGTCCTCCAGGATTAGGATTTAAAGGCGATAAAGGATTTGTAGGAATGGTTGGATATCGCGGTTTAAAAGGTGAAAAAGGGCTTCCTGGATTTCCTGGTATATAACGTTTTAATTTTATATAATTATGAAATGTTTCTTTAAGGTCGTCCTGGGAAGGTTGGTGATTTAGGAGATAAAGGACCTAAAGGACGTCAAAGTGAGAATAAAGGAAAAACAGGAATTATTGGAGACTTAGGCTTAAATGGTGATTTGGGAATAAAAGGGAACAAAGGAGAAAAGGGAGAAATCGGAGAAGATGGTGACATAGGACCCGCAGGTCCCATCGGTTTCGGTGATAACGGCTTACTTTACGCTACCCATTCACAAAATAAAGATTTTCCTCTTTGTCCAGACGGAACAGCCCCATTGTATAATGGGTATAGTTTATTATCTATTCACGATGATTCAGATTCTGTTACAATGGATTTGGGTAAAATTCTCCTAAAATTATCCGAAATAATAATATTTTATCATAAGGAACATCGGGTTCATGTTTAAGAAATTTTTCTACCATTCCTTTTGTAAATTGTTTTCTTGAACGAAACACAATTTATGGAGGTCGCTGTCACATCAATATGAGAAATTCAAGGTCATATTGGCTTTCCACTCTTCAGAGTTATATGTCTTCGCCTCAGCCACCGGATAAAATGGATGATTATATATCAAGGTACGCTTAAAATAACGTCATGTGCGAAAATAGATTAGAATTTGGAAATAATTTGAATATATTCGCTATTTTCAACGTATATATCAAGTAAGATACATATTTGTTTATTAGATGCTCAGTTTGCCAAACCAAGACCACAGTAATGGCTTTTCATTCCCAAAGATCTGATTGGCAATTGACTAAATGTCCGAACGGGTGGCAAAAATTATGGTCAGGATTCAGTTTTCCCATGGTTTGTTCAAAAATTTCAAATTTCTCTTTAATATTACACCACACAATTAGGCTGTCCAGACATCAAGAACAAGTTCAAATCAACCATTTTCCTCACCAGGCAGCTGTATAAAACATTTTCGATCACTTCCATTCATAGAGTGTAACAATCAATATAGTAATTGCAATCACTGGCGTGATGGAGTATCATATTATATGACTGCTGTGGATTCAGAAAACCAATTCGTTAAAGCACAAGGAAAGGTTTTGAAAACCCAAACAGACATTATGAACAGTATCAGCAAATGTGTCGTCTGTCAGAGGGATATAAACATTGTTTTTTAAGATTTTATCTTTCTCTGTAATTGTGTAATTTATATTATTATTATTTTTTAGGTATTCATTCACCAAGATTTTTTCTTTTCAATTTTTTTGTTTAAAAAATTATGATAGACTCACTGAATATATATATTATGAATAATAAATTTTTCTGTATTACGTGTTATATGTATCATGCATTGTTAAACAAAATGATATGGTTACACGCATGAGTTAAACAGGTTAATTAAATGATAGAATTAAAATTTGTTATGTGAAGATTGTAATGATTTGATTAATATTTAGAAGGCATTAAGCAGAGAATGATAATATTAGAGCCTGGTTAATATTGATTTGTTAAAACTATATTAGAAGTAGTAAGTAGATGTTATGATAAGTAGATAATAATGATGTGCAAAATTTTTACAGCTACAAAAATGACAAATTTAATCTACTTGAATTTCTGGATTTAATAAAGACTCCGAGTGTTTATAAGTAATCAATTCACGAGTTATATATATTTGGCAACGTACCTCTATTATTAATTTTTTAAGACTTAACTAGAAACTGGTCGATCAAAAGAAAATACTCTTTCTATAGTTTTCCATTACAACCAATTTAAACAAACTTATATTTATTATAATTTACATTAAAATACTAATATATGGATTTCAGCACAAATTCCCAAAAAATCTGAATACTTGTCAAAATCTTATGATTAAATATACGGTAATCACTTGAACTATCTGACCCTTTTGTTAAGCTTGACAAAGCTTTCTCAACCTCTAGCCTATGCTAATGATACTGTAGTCATTGACAGAACTGGTGAATAGCTCGAACTTCTTGAGAAAAAATGTGGCACTACCCTTATGACTTGGAGTGAATTGACCTTTCTATTTATGATAAATCTGTCTATATTGTCGATCTTTTGAGCCTCTATTGCTAACATTTGTTGAAACTAAAAAATTTTGCATCTCAAAAATACTTAATTTCATCATCTGTGACATCGAAATCATATCGAATCTTTACCTTCATCTTTCTCAGAGGTTTCGGGAAATTATCATAACTTAACCCGTAGGTGTCACCGATTTCAATCTTGGTCTTCTTTTGGATCTCAACAATTAGGTACTATTGATGGTACTGTTTGATGGATGGTCAAAGCTCTGAAGACAAAGCAGACCTATTTCTATCTTTTCTGACTCAAAAGCTCATCAAAAAACTCTCAACTGCGTCATGAAGATTGGATCTTCATTCAAAGACTCCAAAATAACTATGCTTTATACTTCGCAAAGATAGGAAAATCACAACTGTACCGATTATGTTAAACTGAAGCTGACTCTGATAATCACATCATCATTTGATGACCCACAACCTTTGGTTAAACGTCAAAAGTTCTTGATCGTCTTGGCCAATATTTTTGTGTCTTTGGTTCTGATGTCGACACTGATTGCTTTCACTTTGAAATTGCTAAAACCCAAATAAACTTCCTGCTAAAAGAATCTTCACATAGTTACAAATATATTCTTATTCAATTCATCATAAGCGTCACTTACCAAAACTAACAACTGACTTCCAACACATTCTAACAAGCCAACAACCCTCTTCACATATAATATCTATCACCTGACCAGAGTATATCAATTGACATTCCATAAAAGATTATTTAATCCGTGTTCTTAATAGTCAATCCACACAATTCGAAATGAGTGAAGCACAAATTTGAATTATGAGCTTATTTTTCTATGTGGTGAAATGGGACATCATAAGTTTGATTTCCCACTTTAAAATACTTGATATAGCGTAGATAAGAACATACGTTGAGAAAATATTATTGGATACAAAAAATAGAATATAGTAGAAGCACAATTGCATAAATGATAAGGAATATATCCAAAATGAGAGTGACGTAGAAGATTTAGAATATTCATCATTTAAAGATGGGGAAAACAAAGTTTATTAACTCCCTTTGTCTATCTCGTCAGTGTGGTTGAATCAATATGATATTTAAAAATAATATTTTCATTAAAATAAATCTTTCAAAATATTCCTAGATTTTCTGAAATTAAAAGAACAAAACGAAAAAATTATTTTACCGGTACCAAATGTTTAAGGGTTACTAGAATCATTGAATGGGAAAATAATTTTTTCGACGATAGATATTTGAGGAACATCATATAAGACTCGATCAAGTTATCAGTCTGATTAAATGCTTCTGGCTGAAAATCTATATTATTTATTTGGCACCAAGAAATTTAATTAGTCACTCAATTAGTGCAGAATGTTAAAATATTAACGATGATAAAATAAAGAATATTAAAGAAGTAATTTATTTAGATCGTTTCTAGGATATGATTAATTATTGTCGTTAATCGATTTATGTGATGATGTCCAAAAATTATAAGAATGCATTGACAACATGGGAAAAACCAATAAACCTATTAGACTCTGGTTTTAAACATAGTTCGCCAACTTATCAGGATTCAGTTTCAATTTCCAATATGGCAAGAGAACTGATCATGTAAATACAGATAGACTTTCAAGATTAAGTGATGTTCTCATATTTAACGTAATACCAATGGGTTAACTACGGTATTTGGACAATTAATCTTTTGAACCGATGAATTAAGATAAGTTTAAAAGTCTGATATCGTCATTAAAAAATGGTTGCAAAAATTGGAAATTAGAAAGTAAATATTTTCTTAATTTAGAGAGGGGCAAGCTGTTGAAAAAGTCGTCTTGTATAATGACAATGGAAATAAACGAATTATTATAAAAAGAATCCCATTCGCAAAAGTTAACTAGATACCTCCTGGAAGAGTTATGTTATATTGACAGTAAAAAATAAATGCCTATATTTAAAAATATTTACTACTGGCCAAACATATCTCCTAAAATTGAACTAGAATTTCAGAAATTTCATATTCGTATTAGTTATTGTTGATCACTTCAATAAACAGATTAGTTTATTAACACTTACCGGACAAGATGAAACTAGTATTTATAATTCAGTAATCAATGATTGGATTTAAAGGTTCGTTGTCCTAAAATCAATGCTCACTAATCGTGACAAAAGTTTTGAAGGTGCAAAATGAACGAATAAATCAAGAATTTACTTTAGGTTTTGTCATGAAACAATGGACGAGTAAAGTTGGGAAATGTCTGAAATGTTTGTTTAAATTTGTGAAATTAGTTTTCGAATAAAATAACGACATTATTCTATTTGCTTACTGTGGTAATAGTTTAATCATTCATTGTTTTATGTTCAATTATAATCAATTTTAGTTATTATTATAATATTATCATATGATTAGATTTTTAAATATTTAATAAATAAATAATAATAATAATAATATAAGTAGTTGTAAAATTAATTCATTCTATCAATTATAACTAAGATAATTTATTATAATAAAAATAATTTAACATAAAAATCCCAACAAAAATATTTAATGAAACCAAAAAAATCAATTAAAAATTCTTAAATGATAATGACCTTAATAATTAAAAATTACTTAATTAAAAATCAAATTTCCTAAATTAATAAACAAAACTATAATTAAAAATGGAAACCAATCAATAGAGAATAATGTGAGGAATATAATTAAATAAGAATGAACACACATTAGTAAAATTTTAGCCCGTTATAGATAAGAAAAATTGTGGAAATTTATTAAACAAGTACTGAATATGGGTGGTCCAAAATTAAAAGTCTAAAATATTTATCAGTGGTAAAATCAATCGAATTCTGACCTATTTTAGGTCAAATATTTGTCAAAAACTTTGATCGGGCGTTCACAAGTAACTCCCAGGTCACTGTTGTAATGATTGTTTCAGTTATAACAAGATCTATCATTGAAAAGAAAACTATATTAACCAATATGTATTGTATTTCCAACAATGAACATCAACAATGATGTAATTTAAAATATTGTTTTTAAAACAAAAGAAATATACACATTCAAAAATCAACCACAAAAATATATATATTTTTTCATTGTTAATATCAAAATTATGGCTTTTATCAAAAATATTTTATGAATATAATATACAATGTTATCCATTGCACTGTGAATAAGATAATTCATAGATGATTGGTTATCCAGAATGATGGAAATGATAAAAAAAATTTTGTCTTAAGATTCCGATTAATGAAACATTATTTTAAAATTCTTGACAATTTTTCTGAAAAAATTAACGATTTGTTACTTCAATAAAGTAAAAAATGGAAATAGCAAAAAGGAAAACAGAAATTTCACTATACAAATTGGTTTTTGTATTCTTATATTTTTATATGACTCAGTCAACCAGGAGTGGTGTTCTACAATGGCTTTTTATTAGTTACGAGATTGTGTTTCCTTTTGTCAATGTATAAAGGTAATGTCCAGCATAACCATTACTCTAATAGCCTTTATTTTATAAAGAAATTATCTGCTTTGACTAGAATTTTTATATAGTATGAGCTTAGTCCCAGCTTAATAATGTTCTTCCTTGTCTTTCCTCTTTTTTTTAATTCAAGTATGTGGAAATATATATTGCGCTTTTTAGTTCAAGACTTCTTGGTACCTCGGGCTCAAAATGAATGTCAACTTCAGTCAAAGACACGATCGAATGCTGAACATGGAATTTATTGTCGACAAGCTACATCGATACTAGCTTCGCTGACAGACAATTTTAATGTATAAGAAGACCAAATCAAAAACAGGCGAAATATTACATTTTTTTCATGTCAATAAATCTTATTTTTAAAAAAATATTATTATTATTATTGTTGACTTAATATCAGTAAATATACAATGTTATTATCTCTCGAAATAAATTAAATTTATAATAATTATAAAATAAATTTTATCTTTTACAATATCATTATTAATGAAAATAAAATTTAAAACAAGGCGGTAGATTTGATAATTCTTCGAGAATAAATTAAAAATTTCTAGAACACTAATATCGGTAAAAAAGGGAACAATAATTTACTGCTTTACATAAATTAATCGGACTTTCATTATCATTCAATATTTAATAATGTCAGTTATCTGTAATTCCATAGCCATTGAAACCAACAATCATATGTATCATATGTGATTCATATTTACACTTTTTCACAGTTGCAGAGTAATAACTGAGGAATTCTCGAAAAGTTTCATATGATTCATGGACAATGAACGCTTGAAATAATTACAATAGCAAATTCCATATAATTGTTTTTTTATCCGCAAATTTCATGATTAAATTAATCAAATTCAGGAATGTATATTAAGATCTAAGATTTATAAAGTTATTATACATTCAAGGCTACTAGCGATTCATTAATGTACTTTGTTGATTACTCTAAGTTATTACTATAACATTTTAAAAATCATATGCGTAGTGAATCATTAAATGTCCTTGAAAAAGAAATTGGAACAAAAATTATTCTAAATGTTGAATATTAACTAACAATATAACATGAAAATTATAATTTAAACGACAGAATCACAAGTTGGACTCGTAAATGTGCACAACTAAAATCTTACAATAGTGTATATAGTGTATATAATATGTACTAATGAGATTTGAAGCCTCGACCTAGTTTGATGCCTAATTAAATCCGGGAATCTTATAGAGTTAGTATTGTATTCGATGATCATTTATTGATAATTATAAATAATGGTTAAACGTAAAGTTTATCTTTCAATGAACCCGTACGAATGATAAACAATGCATTTCGACTAATAGAATGAGAAAATTTAATGCTGTTAATTAATAAGTTAATATTATTTATGAACAATTATTACAAGACCTCAAATTTATTAGAGGTTTATATAAATAGATTCCTTATTAAATTGATCATATATCATTTATAGGATCTGAGATAATCAAATGGGAATTTTTAAGTTAAAATTTTAAAATAATATAATAATTTATAATAATATCATTTTATACATGATTAATAAAATGAAATAATAAAGTGAAAAGCTGATTTATTTTATTAAAGTCATCATCTATCTTGTTATATAATCTGTAAATGAAGTTCACAGCCAAAACCTCTAACAATATTCGTTAATAAAAAATCAAAAAACATTGAGAAAATAAATGGAAAATTGAGAATTGAATTTTGCCATATAAGGTTTTACGCAGGGATGAAGAGAACATTCATTTTCCAGTTCATTTATGTCTTCTGGAAATTGCTACAATTATATAAAACAATTGCTTATCAATGTTTAACATTTTCATAAATCAATTTTTATTAAATCTTTTATAATATCAACTTCAGTTTCGTTTAAAACTAACTTTCAACATGATTTCAATTGTTTCAGTCCATTCTCGGTACTTTAAATTTGTTTCAGTTGCAAACGTAAATTTGGAACAATCACTTTTCAAGTGGAATATATTCACTTCATGAATAGGTTCATGTAGCTTGATTTTCTAATCGATGAAAATATTAAATTCCGTTAATTATAATGATATTATTTATCTTTAAAGCCTTGATCAAAATTAAATTAGCGAATGGCAATGCTACATGTGTTATAGTATTGATTGCTTATGCACTTAATAAACCCAAAGAATGATTTATAAATTGCTGTAAATAAATTTATCAGTTTATCATTGAAAAGGAAACAAAACTGTTCTAAATATTGGGCATTAGCTAACAGTAAAACCTGAAAATTATAATTTCAACTACACAATCACAAATTCCATTCGTAAATTTAAAAACGTATCTTCGTGCAATAATAAATTATCACTCAAGACAGAATCAGCACCCGAAAGTCAAATACAGAATAGCAGACAACCAAAAGGCTGTCTGTTGGATAATTCATAAAAAAATCAAAGAATATAATGAAGATTACCTAGCCAAAGACTGATGGTCATTGTCAAAAATGGTCTCTTATAAAATTCCTACAAATATTAAATTGATACATTTAAACAAATTGTTCTAGAATTTTTTTTTAATTTTATTTTTTGATTTAAGTAAATTATTAATGATTTTCTTTTAGAACATTTCTAAGTATATTTATTTAAAATTTTTCTAATTAATTTTTAAGTTTATTTTTTACATACCGACATAGAAAAACAACAATTATAAATAATTGATGATAATAACAGAGTGCGAAATCAAAACTGTCTTTAGTGATCATAATAAAAGAATCATTTCTCTAATATCGAGTATTGAACAGGTAAACATTATTATAACAAATTATTGTCGTTTATCAAAACAAATATATATGAATTTTCTATATACTTCAAATATTATTTATAATTAATTATACTATTATTTTAAATAAAAATTTGAAATATTCTTCACTGAACCTTTATCATTAATAAAAATTGCAACTCAATTTAGAATCTATTTTTAATAAGTGATCGATCGAAGCAATTTTAGAAAAAATAGCAAAAAATAAAAAAATATAACCAACATTTTTTTAATTTCAAATTATTAATAAAGAAAATTGTTTGTTATATTTCAATTTCTAATGACTGATAATGAAAAAATGTTTGGCAAATTTGAATCCAATAAGCTCGGATAATTGTTGGGGAAAAACTATCAATTAATAATAGGTAAAGAAAATGTTGGGATCTTGATTTTGAATAACCACATAAATGCTGACTGCAAAATCGAAGATTGTAAGCTTTATTTCTAGCCACCACAAATTATCACAAAGTTGCAACCAAAACCTCACTTCCAACTAGACACGTACTACTTAGTATGATTTACAAATTTGATACAATGTCTCAACTAGTAACCAAAACTTTGCCATCTTTACACGAGATCTGTGTGTAAATTTTGTGCCACGCTAGTATCACATTTTGATCTGATTTTTACTTTACCATGTTTCTTTTGAGCTTATTGGTTTTTGAATGTGTGGAGATTGGTCAATCCCTATATATGTGAGTTCTTATAAGGCTATGTCCTTTTCTCAATTGTCGTTTTTCATCAAAGTCAACTATGCCTGTATGGTTATGTAGACATGCATATATTTAAAGTGGTTAAACAAGGGTTCCAAGGTACACATTCATTTTTCTTTTGCAAGATTTTGTCTCATTCAACAAAATATATTAAACTATATAATCAAATTGTGGATATTAAAAGATAAATTTTATTAAAAATCAATTCATTTTAATATAAAATTAATCAATGACAATAATGATAACATTTCAACTATAACGTACTCTATTTAGTCTTTTTTCGAGTCCATATATCAGCGTTGTTTTATCTTGGAAAAGATTTAATATTTTGAATCGTTTCCCGTGGCTATCCAGATTTTCGTACACTAAAACATCACCATGGGAGTTTATTGCGACCCATTGTTTTACCCATGTATTATCTAATGAAAAAAGAAATTTTAAAATATTATTAAAAATTAATAATATTAATTAAAATACTAATATAATTTGATTTTGAACTAAGTGATCTATGATTGAAAGAAGCTTCTATTTCAAATATTTAGCAGTCATTCTGAAAATATTTGTACCCGCCAACTCGTTTCCAAATAAAAATCTTCTGCGAGAATATGCCAGGATATTCTCAACTTTAACAATTATTTTATAAAAATAAGCGATGATATTATTAAACATGTCTGTAATTAACTAACTCGATTTATAATTATAAAAATTTTAATTTAAAAACTCAAATAATGATATAGAAGTGTTGTGATTAGAATGGAAACTGTTTTGTCACTAATAGACATCTTAAAAAATGAGATATTAACTGAATTATATGAATAAATCAATCATAACAGTTATATATAAAATTAAGTTATCAAATTATGCTATGCGCGAAAATTTATTATAACGAAAGTAGGTCAAATGACCCTTTTTCTTAACTTGAGCCAATCTTTTAAATTCATTTTTAAAAATAAACATCACTTAAAAATCCGCCCACACATAGTATATATAGCAATTTCTTCAACAAAACAACACATGGTCTAATTTAATTATTAATCGGCTTAGAGTTTAACTGGAAAAGAGATCCAATATACATAAATTGAAAATATTAAGTCTCATAATTACCAGAAAATAAAATTGATTTTGTAATGTGTCATTCACCCACGTTATAATAAAACTGCCTTATCGATTTAAATATCGGAGATTTAAAGAGGGAATATTACCGAACACATAAGTATTTCTAAATATTATCTGAATTAATATTTACATACCAAGTAAATTTTTCAGATTAATTTCATCAGATATAACTGAAGAATGCACATTAGATTTGTGTTGTAACAAATTAATAGATAACATTAAGCAAACGATTGGTTGCAAAACCAAAAAATTAAACGTCAGATAATTGGTTTTGATATTCTATGTAACAATTAATGGGTAATGTTTATAATATTTTTAAAACTGTTATTTGATACTTTGGCTGGATTCTTCAACATGAGTTATTAATACATAATTATTTACCGATAATATCTATAATTATATTTTTGATATCAATGATACATTACATTAGGATTTGAAACTTCTCACTCATTAGGTTGATGGAAACTCAATATAGAAATCATGAAGTATTATATTGTTGCTCAGATACACAAAGCAAAGAGTATCCCTATGTACCATTTATATGAAAAGTAAAACCTTAGGTAGCAGCTTAACACAAACACAACACAGAATAGAGAAGAATTACCGGCCTTTTACGGTCCATAATTTTTGGTATGGGTATAGTTTATTGTTGAAAGTGCTGCCTGTGATTTATAGAAATGTATTTTTGTGAGTTGCCCAATTATGCTTTACTTTTTTAATGCTTTACTAACTTGTCTCTTAATTACCTACATAGTAACAATGTAAAAAACCAAAAATAATTCGACAAATATTTATTAACGATTCAATAAATAATGAAACAAATGTGAGATTTTTGACTCTTTCAATATGTCGCGTTGTGAAGATATCGAATAGAACAAAGTGGTATAAGAGTAATAAATGATGATCGATTGTATTCAATTTTTATAAAATTAACGGTCAAGTAAATTTAGAATGCTCATTTATTCAAAGATATTTACACATGTTAGATATTATAGAATAATTTCACTTTGAACGTTATCCAAAAGAATTAATACTGACGGAAATATTGGAATTGATGTCATTTAGATTGATTTGTTCAATCGGTCGAAAGATTGAGTCAACAGAACAGTATTTATTTGGATTGTTCCGAATTAAACATAACAGTGATGATAATTATTACTGAATTTATTCTTCAAATTTCTCTTACTTATTGTGACTTTTGTTTTGTACATTTGCTGCTAATATTCAAGCGTACTTCCAATAGTGTTTATCTACTCTATTTAAATATATCTCATTGTTATTTAAATTTGAGACCTTTCTCTGTTATACGACCAAATTCCATGGTGATCTCTTCACTTGGCATGGTAACGGGTCACATGAATCACGTGGCTTTATGATTAATTTATATAAATGTTAAACTAGTTTATTATGGTGATGTATTTCAATCCTCTTAACTTTAGGTAATTTTAGAAATTTAAAATCAACTTTTATATTAATTTAAGGCAACATCTTAACATATATCTTAGTATAGCCCTTGGACATAATATCTATTTAATAATTAATTTGTGTGATAATCGATATTGGTAAATATTGTCTAGTGAGGAATATTTAGATGTAATAAATTAATCATTAAGCAGTATATCAAATGTCGTACAAGAAACTTTTGTTCTCTTAAATGACCCACGATCAATTTTAAATTAGGTGTTGTAGCTCTATATTTTATCTATCCAGCAATATATTTATTGATAGATTGGTCTGTTGCTAATGGCAAAAATATCAACGGAATATTTAACTGGTGAGGTGATTTATAGGATGATAAATCTGCATTGATAAATGTACTTTATGATATCAATTCATTGACTTTTTTCATCACAATATGTCAGTTTAAATTGACTGTCATTAATATTTCATGAGATCAAATCAGCCAATAAGAGATAAAATGTTTCGATTTATTTGAGTTAGTATGAATTTGAAGAATCTACGTGGATGACCTAGATGTGTAATTTCGGTATAAATCTTCTCCAATCATTAGTCTTCGTTAAATCATCATGAAATTGTTTATGGTTACATGGTTACAAATGACTAATATATTAGAAACATTTCCAAGTAATACAATTGAAGATTTGATGTTTCTACCGATAAAGAATTAATTAAGAACAACAAATACTATGTGAAATTATATCAAAAATTTTTAATGATTGATGAACTTTTCTTTTCACAATATTGCCTCTATTAAAAACATAAGTGAAGATCAACAAGAAGAATTATCATTTTCGAATTAAGACAGTGTTTGAACGATGAATGAATGATAGAGAACAAAATAAACCAAATGAGGTAAATAGTATTGGGTGAGAGTTCATTGAGAATATTAAAGCCTGTAGAGAATAACTGTTAGTTTCACTTCATTTTCTCACGTCATAGTACAAGGATAACAACAACTGTGGCAACAACACTACCAATAGCGACAGAATTAGCTATTACCAGTCAGCACAAAATAAATAATTATTTCATATCAACAACATAGAGCAAATCAGTATAAATTCGAGCGAGACATTTCCAAGGATCATTAAAGAGGCATTTGGAGATTTCGAAATTATCAAGAATTTATTTAGAGCGAGTTAGTTGAAAATGTTTTATAAACCATAAATTATTGATAGCAAACTTATATTTTAGAATCTATTCGATAGAAAGGTGTTTTACATCAATTATTCATTAGCATAAAGGCCAACACTTTATGGTAACAGTATAATATACTTCTTAATGTCTATGAAACATAGAATGTTAATCAATTGCTAAAGGACTTCTTCTCTATGCTTGAGTTAATCTGAATAATTAAGATTATAATGACGATCAATATCGAACATTTATTGACGAATTTTTCGCTCATATCAAAATTGGCAGAACACAGGTTGTCCTACATACGCTTAAACAAACTTTTCTCAAGAAATATCTTTTCCGTATTGTTATTACACACATAAATTAAATACGAACATAAATATAGAGCTGAATCAAAAATGTTTCCATGCTTCTACTAATAAATAATTATTTATATATTTATCACCTCTTGTTAAATACGTGACAAATAAATAAATAGAGATAGTCAATAATTTTGCTCAAGGATATTTTGCGTTTTTATCATTTTAAAAAGTAACCTTTGGCATTTTAAGTAAGAGAGATTTTAACTTTATTTATAGATTTTATAGTAATTTATTTATTTATTTATTATATATAATAATTATTAATAATTATAATTTTTATAATAAATATTAAGGTTGGAACAGGAATTAAACTACGATTTCATTTATGATATTACTAATAATTTAATTATATATTATTAAATTGTTTATTATTATCCATAAAATTTATAAATTATTTTATTAATTTATATATTATTAATAATGGTACATGTAATTTCCTCATTGTTTTTATAGGTTTATTTGAATCAACACTTTTACAACAGATTATGTGACAGATGATAATAATAAGAGCGATTATTAATACGATCGATGTTGGAGTTATTGAATGAACTTCTTATAATTTCAATAGTGTGTCAATAGACACGTTTTAATTACTTTTTATTCGACAGTAGAACCATAAATTTCTCAATTAAAAATTATTCCATCTCACATTCAATAGCGTTGACCACTGAGCTGTGGTGATTTAATATAATAAACAATATCAATAGGTTAAATTTCCATATGCAGTACTCATAAAATTGTTCACCAATGGTTTTGAACCCACATTCAATTCAATGTACAACGCGCCAGTTTAACCACTGTGACTCCATTTGTGGTTTCATGTCAAATTACTTATAGCTAAGAAATAGATTCAATGTCAAGTATTTCCTAGTTTAATAAAAGTTATTAGACTATTCTATATAGCAACACAGTGAGAGAGAAATATTTGGAAGCAATTAACTCCAATATCTAGCTAAATTGAAATTTTTATTACTGCATGTTTAAATTAATATTTAAATATTGATCTAAAACTATCAGATAATCAATAATTAAACTGATTTAAGTATTTAAAAAACATGGTAGATTGTTTAATATTTACAAATTAATTTCTTAAATAAAAATTTATCATGAAAATT
>JBBMOY011379203.1:0-14882 GCA_037951405.1 Platydemus manokwari | reverse complement strand
TTTTATATTCATCTAAATAGAAGTTAAGAAGTTAATAATGAAGTCAGTTAAAATACGAAAACCTTACCTCGTCATATATTAAACTTAAATACAATTGGATAACTTAAAAGCATAAATTAAAAACCAAACTAAAACATTTAATCTAAACTTATTCTTGTTTCTAAGAATATTAACTATTTTTAGTGTCTCTCAAAAACTTATAAAATTAAAAGAAAATTAAAGCTAAAAATAATCGAAATATTAAATAATTATGATCTTCAACATGGGATTTTGTTCATGACAGAATTATTAGGGAAATGCTTATTAAATTTTTACTGATTTTTAATAAAGATATAAGATAATTGGTGTATATTAACAAATATCTCGAATTACTCAAGATTAATTAACGGTAAGTAGAATTGCTAAGTTAGTTTTAACGACCGCATTTATAGCCTTGATTCCAATGTGCCAAATTGCACATTTGTGACTTTTAATGTCACTTTTGATTTTGCATTTCTTCCCAAAAATTTACAAAGTACCTAATGGCCACTATCTTTTATAGATTTTTTTAGGTGACTTATAAATATCACATGCTATTTTCTGCCTCTGGTATTTTGTTAACATAAAAAATTTCCTTTCAAAGCAATATTCCCCTTGATTTTCCTTTATCTATTAAAATTGTTAATATTACTTCTAATTATTATGATTTGATTCTAATATATATATATACTCTCAGTTAATGCTGAATCACTCTGAATTTTCCTTTTCAGTTGAACAACAATTCAGACGTTGTAATTCGGTCCAAAAATCTAAAATTGATAATTATTAATTGAATCTAAACTTTGATAAAATCATTAATCTAAGACATTGTGATCTAGTGTGAGTCTGGACTTCCGGAAAATGTGTTTTGTATATACAAATTGGTTATAAATATTAAAAGTTAATATATAAAAAATATAGAATATAAAGTTTCTAAGATATTCTTTGATATATTTCTTTAAATGGTCATTAAAAACCAATGAAATATTTGTTATATCTCTCTTTCTAATATCTATTACTCTACCTCCAATTCGACAACAAAGAAAGTTTTCGATTTTATTAATCTAAAAGGATTTCTTCATATTCTTCATTACGTTTATTAAATCAGGTTATTTTATTAAACCTGCTTAAGTATTCGCATATCTTTAGGTTATGTAAATACTTAAAACTGCATAATAGATCAATACTGGAAAACAGGTCTATACATTCCCAATGGACTTCTAGTACAGTCTGAAGACTAATATTATGGATAATATTCATCAGATATTTGTTTTCCAAAATGAAAACCAAATGTTGATGATTTATATATTCAAACTCTATCACTGCAATAACAGGAATTCTGGTTTGTTACATGTCGATTTGATTAATGAATTCGATAATGATTGTTTTCAAACTTTAATATAAAAACGACAATTTAGCTTTCATTGGATTGACAAATAGATCAGCCTCTATTGAATTAAGATTATTGATTAAACACAAGATCGAAAACTAGAACAATAAAAATAGAAAAACCATTAGATATGACTAAAAATAAATTTATTAAACCCGAAAACATAATTTTGTTAAACCGAAATGCAACAATCAATGCTGAAATTTATAATATCTGGGTAAATTGGCATCAAAAGATACCAGCTAAAGAAACGAAGGTCACTTATGTAACTTGCAAGTTCTTTATTTCTTGTTTTGTAAATAAGTATTTATTATTATAATGATTGTGACTTATTTTTCTGGAATTATAAAAAAATTACTTTAAAAAACAATTTTTGTTTATAAGCCTCTCCACTGCGTTAGCAGCAACAATTGCCTGTTAACACAAGTTTGCTTCTCATTTTTTCTTTTTTTAGTCAAATTTTGTGGTTACTGATGGTCATGATTATTCTATTGATAGGGATTGTCAAGTAGCATAAGAGCTTTCTCTAATTGATAGGCGGTACCTTCTGAATAATTCCGGTTTTCATATTGAAGTAATTTCTCTTTGATTTTGTCCTGGAATACCTAAAACATTGTCTAGGCTTTATTTATGTAGTCGTTGAATTTCGATTGAATAAAATTCTATTGTTGTTTGAAATTACGAAATTCTCCGTAATTTTGCTGATTTGAAATAATTTCGCTCTAAATTTTGCCACCCAACTCTCAAGGTAACTAATCACGATATTTTCATAGAATGTTGACGATTCAAGCAGTTTGAGCTCAATTTCCTTTTTGAGGCTTGTACAATAAAGAATGTTTCTTGTGCTGCAACTTAAATTTTGATTCATAAGGTTTTTGACTTATCTTCCACGTCTTTTTGATTTATCCAATCGAGAGTCATTTTTAAACCGACGTTTCGATAGATGTAATGCGTTTCCGGCTTGTTATTTGAATTTTTTGTTTAAATCAGTCTTAGATAAATGTTATTATGATTTTGCTCACGGATCACTGTTGTCTTGATCAGTCTCTGGCGAGTTCTAGTGGTTTCTCAAAATGAGGGCGGTTGTTTTGTGGTCGTGGTCCTTTTTTGGTTTTCCGAACTTCTATTTATACTGTTTTTATTCGTTATGCTTAAATGGTTAAAATCGCTACATGATATTTTAATTACCCATGGATTTCCCGAATATTAATTTATTATTTCCCTTAACTATAGAATTTTCATAATATTAATTTTATTTATCCATAATTTTTTAAGTTCTTTCCTAAAATATTATTTTTCCTAGTCTTATTATTATATTTTAATTTTGATTTCATTTCATTGCCATTTCAAATCATTTCTTTTTATAAATTAACAATATTTTAAAAATATATAATAATTATTATATTCCATGAATCACTCTATCTGGAATTTATAAAAATTGATACATTTTGACGTCATGTCAAAAGTATTCAAAATGATTTATTACATTGACTTCACATTTAACCAATGTTTCCTAAAATACATCAATACATGTCAATGTATTAAAATTAATAATTGAGCCGAATCCATAAAAATTGATACAAATTTAGTTACACTATTAATTAATCCTAAAATTATACAGCTATAATTAATACTATTATACATTTATAAACACTTTTTCTATACTTTTCTTTCATTAAAGAAGATAAAACATAAAGATAAAAAAGTATTACTCGCATGAAACTGTTAATTGTTGATTTTTAACATTCCTAGGACCAATCCCCAACAAATGTTTCTTTTTGGAATTGTAATTGATTGATTTGAATGCATAGACTATTGATTGAATTATATATTCATCACCAATGAATTAACTTCCCATCTGTGATTATTTATTGGAGTAAATAGATATTGATTATTGGTATTCTTGAGAAGTTCAAGAATTCCTTTTATATTTTCTGGGAAGTGAAATTCGATATCTCAATGGTTTCCGATAATGTATTTATTCAGGCTAGACAAAATGTTTTTGGCTGAGTTCTTCGACAATTCGATACTGACAGGAATTGATTAGTTATTCTAAAAACTAGAGCAGTCAACAATTTACGAATACAAATTGCGATTTATTTCAGGTTTACAAATGTACATCTCCATCAAGTTAAAATTTTAATTTGAAGTTAAAAGTTTTATTGTCTTATTTATATTACTTGTCTAAAGTCTATTGATCTTGTTAACACAGAATCTAAATTCATTTCATGAAGAAAAGTAGAGTTGGAAAAGCTTCTTGGTCGAGTTGAAACCAATAACTTCTTGATTCAATAAAGTTTCGATCGATCTGTGAAGTACGTAATTCAGCCAATCAAAAATACCTATGGAAATCATGTAACAGCCTTCAAACGATAGGAATACATTTGCACGATAGATACATGTGCTAGTAGTCAGCCATAGATCTTTAAACAATCAATCTTTGATTAGTTTCCGATTGTCAGTTGGTGGACACCAATATTAAGCAACTGACACAGAGATACACCAATGACATGAGAGATGGAGAGAAATTTGTTAATAGGGTAGTTTTCCGATGGTTTTAACTAATAAAATCGAACCTGTGCGGTAAAAAGTCAACACATATAACACGTTTATGAAATGATTATAATTCCGAGGACAACTGCCGGTCGTTTATGGTCGGCAATTTTTGTTGTTATTTCTATTTTTCTGGTCCTAAATCTATTGTGATTTGATATATGATTTTTGGTACTTTTCTTTCTATGAGTGGTGAAGCATATAACTACCATGTAAACATCTATCCTTTATCAGTAATAAAGAAGTCTGTAAATATTTTTAGCACAAAATTCAACAAAATCGTTAAATCAAAGCAATTCAAATATTCTATAACAATTAGAATCAAAAACAATTCAACCCTTTGTGTACATTTTTTGAGTGGATTTTACTTTTATTTAGAAATTGTGTAGCGATTATGTTTATCAATTCAACTTTGATTCAATAGACATTGTGTTTATCGATTTTATATTCAATTTTTATTTAATAAACTTCGTGTTCAGTTAATAAGTAATTAAAGATTAATGAAAGGCAATAAAAATAATAAAGCAATAATTAAGTAATCATAAATTAATATGAAGGTACTAAATTCTGGATAATCATATAATTGCTGACACAAAAAATCGAAGGTTACAAGCTTTTTTTTATTACACATCCTAATCAGTAAGACTCTAAAACTCAATACAATACCTCAGAAACTCAACAAAAACTTGTCTTCCAACTGACTGTTGGCCATATTTACATCGATGTTTATAATCGAGACCTGAGTGCACTTTTTGGATCACGTTGATATCACATTTTGATTGGATCTTTAGCTTCTCATGTTCTATTAGACTTGTCGGTTTTTGTAAATGTGGGATTAGCCAATCCCTGGATGCTTGTAGTTGTGTGATGTTATTATGTCCCTTTTTCAAATTATCGGCTACCATCTAAGTTAGTTGTGGCTGGTTGATTATTATGCCTGTATAATTGTGTAGGCTTAAAATGTTAAAACATGAGTTTCAAGGTGCAAACCAATTTTTCTTTTGCAAGATTTCGTCTGTATTCAACAAATAATCGAATAAAAATAACATAGTAGTAAAATAAAATAAGGTAATGGTTATAAAAAATAATAATAGATATTGATGATATAATAATTGATGATAGTAATAAGTTAAAAAATATCCACAATTAAAATTAAAATAAGATGTTATAAATTCACAAAAAAGTGTGAAATTTCACATTAAATTGATTTTGAAAAATAATTGTTAAAGTTGTTGAAATTTGTATCAGAAGGTTTTTCTATCTTTAACTTGTATGGACTCCAATAGATAAACTTAATACCCAGATAATATTTAAGTCACGACAACTACAAACCTTGTTACAAACCAGAATTTTATAAAAAAATTATCTCATTGATTTTTGTGTACTACGATTTTCTAATGAAATTAATTTACTAATTAAGTGCAAAATTTTACCTTGAGCAATTTGATTAAAATAACTTAAATCTTTTTTGAAAGTTTCATTTAATATATATCACTACATTATTTAATGAAAATCAATAATTTACTGCAATGTTCTATGAAGTTCACATACCTAAGGGATGATCTACGTATTTTGACCAAAACCATTTTATTTTGTTTTTGTGTTTATCAATTATTTTCGTTTTTATTAAATAAGAATATTTAAAACAAAGCCTTGAGTTCTGATATCATCCAAAGATAAATTATTAATGAACTTTATTAAATTTAGATGACTCACAAGCAGTAAACAATCACCAACTTAAATTTTCATATCAGTCAACCTTTTTAACTTCAGTCTATAAATTTCCAATAGTGGTCTCTCATACATACTAATGAAGTCCCTTGGATCCAGCAAAGTAATTAATAATTGAAGGTGTTAATAAGATTTGTTTAAGGAACCGATAATCGAACAAGAGGAGAAAGAACAACAAAAATAGGCAAACTGCGTGACGCATTACTTATATAGATTGTTGTTAAATATCTGCACGAGAGATCCGAAAACCAAATGCAGACGATAACTGTTATTAATAAATAATTAATTAAATTAATTAATTATCATAGAATTAAAATTTACGAAATGGATAAAATTCATTCACTTTCAGAATGTCCTTCGTCAATAGTTGCTCTAACATAAGATCTTCGCATCTGCAAAACTATTTTAGGTTCAGTCAATTTATTAAGTGAATGGTATAAATTTCATTGTCTGAATGTCGAGTATGTAAAAAGTATACTTTTAAAAAATAATTAAAAAATTCTAAACAAATATACTCAAAAATATTCTAAAAGAAAATCATTAATAATTTCCTATAATCAAAAAATAAAAATTAGTATAATGTTCTAGAGCGATTTGTTTAAATTAATCCGTGTAATAATATGTGTAGGAATATTATAAGAGGCCATTTTTGACAACAATAGCCAGTCTTGTTTGATCGGTAATCTGTGTTCTATTCTAGACTTTTACTTTATTTTCAGCAGCCAGTCCTTTTGGTTGTTTTCTATTCTCTGTTTGACTTTTGGGTGATGATCCCGTCTTATATGATAATCTGTTATTGACTTATAATAAGAGTTTACTTGTATCCTATAGTTTTAATAAAATTTTCAGGTTTAATTTCAAAATGTTACATAACACGTATATACTATTTTTTAATTTATGTTATCGCTTATCATATCTCTAATTATTTTAATTTTTTAATTATTTTCTCTTTTTTCTATTATGATACCTTACTACGATTTTATGATTTAATACTTCACCAATTTATTTTATTTTACTTTAAACATTATTCAAGATTTTAATTATCTTTATTTAATCTTTGTCATTTCTTTTAGTTATTCGGATTTGCAATTTATATGTTCAAGCAACAAGAAAAACAATTATAAAATATTATTACAATACAATAAAGATATTTTGTAAAATATTATCATATCACATCAATCATAAGCAAAACAAAGACCTATAAAAGTTTAATATGAAAGTTTAGTTAATATTGGAAATGTATTTGATTTGATTAAGTTGATAGTTTGAAACCAAATCTTTTATTATGAATTATGTTGGGATCGGGCTTAAATGGTTCATTTTGGATTTGAAATCAGATTGGAATTGAATATTATATGTTTGATTTGATATTATAGATGTTGGGTTGATTAAAAATACTTGATTGTATTATAGGTGGTTAATTTGATTAGATTATTTTTTTTCGATAAATTAAGCCTGTTTACAATAAAACTGCTTTCGTATAATCAATAACAAAATGGATAAAACTAATCTAGCGTATCCGTATTGGCAAAAGAAGACAAATCTTGAATTTAATGTTTTACATGAAAATTATGATAAATATTTTGTGGCTACAATAAATTTCATAAATTATTTTATTTACGAATTAGTTTTGAGTTTTCATAAATATATGTTTTTATCGACACTGGTAATAAATTTACAACTTTGAAACCCGACCATTTTAATTTTGATCAACTCTTATCAATAATGATAAAAAAAGAATAACAAAACCCAGCGATATTATAGAACTCTTAATGCTCAAATTCTCCATCAATACTCCCGTAGTTATCGCACAATAACTAATTCACCGCTAGTACCTAGGTAAACAATTTTTCTTTCAAAATTAACAGTTTCCAGTAGAATAATGATTCTGAACACTGTAACCACAATTTCTTTTATACAAAATTGTTCCGCATTTTCTGCCAATTTACTAATGTATAAAAGTAAAACTAATATTTATTTCACATAAAAATGTTCTTCACAACGCGGTGCGAAAATCCCTCACGTCGGCTTTGAAATATATAGTACGTTTTTTGTAATTGTATCTTTCTGGTATGAGTCCGTAGCTATAACCAGTTTCAAGTGACAGGAGCAACAAATCTTTAAATGTTAATTCAATGCGTATTTTAACTAGCTTTTATTATTTTATTTTGAATTTAATTATCTTAGTTTTGCTGCTGTTTTAAAAATTTAATATTATTTTTACTTTTGGCTTGTTATAATATTTATGTAATGTACCGTTTTGACTAACGTAAGAACTATGATGAACAAACCGTCACCCTTAAAATCATTGGTAGAACATTATTGAAACAAAATCTTCAAATCAATTTGAAATTAATTAAAATGTAAATTATGGAATTAAATTAAAAATTATTAAATCCAAATAAATTATGGAAAATTCAATGAGAATTAGAAATAAATTTTAAAATAATAAATACTGAGAATAGAAATATCTAAAGTATAAATTCTAAAATAGAAAACAAAATTAAAAACATGAAATTGTTACTTTCTAAGATGAATCAAAACGTCAAAAACTTATCAAAAAACTGCTGCAAAAAATACATAGATTCAAGTATTTTACAAAGCTTGTGAACTGGCTGAAATTAAATATTTATAAAAATATCATATCAACAAGAAAGTCAGAATCCTGTCAATACTTAATAAATTAATATAAATTGTGATCGGAGTCGGGTAAGCAAACAGAACATCAAAGTCGATTCAAGAGATTCCAAGTCATTTCAAGACATTACCACAGCACCATCGTGTTCAACAGTTTGGAATTTTAGTTGCTTGTCATATGTAAGATGTAGTTACACCATCACGTGAACTTTAATGACCTCTAAATATGGAGCGAAGTGACTTCTGTGAACGTAAAATAGATCATCACAGTTCTTTAAAATCACTGGACCAGAGCTACATAAAATCAATACTGGTTTCTTCAATTTTGTGAATTTATATTATCTGATTTTTATATTTATCTAAGAAACATAATTTTATTTACATTTGCGTTACACATATTGCAATGATATTCTCAATCATTCTAAATAACCAACTTAATAAACACGAGATGGTAGATATAGTTCTTGTTGAAAAGTACAGAGTTTCATGTAATAATGATATAACTTAACCAAATCTTTAAAAATTGTCAATATACGTATCTTAATCCGATGATTATATTAATAAATTTTGTAGAGCAGTGTTTCGTAACGTGAAGTCTGCTGTGCATTTCAAATTATAATCAAAAGTATTGGATATCTCTTACAAATCTTTAAGCCAGTTTAAACATAATTTTATTTCAATTAATAATGTCAAACATTTTGAATTCAACAACGCATTTACAAAATATTGAGAAAAATAAAATCGTACAAAATAACTGTTGTATAAAGAAACACCACATAAATACATGAACTAACTGAATTCTTAAATTATCTAAATCTCTAATTGGTCTTATTAAATTTAACTGAAATCCGATTCGCTACTTTTCTGTCTCTACCTTATCAGACAACACGTGACAAATTTATCAATTTATTGCTCCGCAACTCGTGATAGGATATTTTGTGTAAGGAATAAATAAGTATTGATTGATATTAGGTTAGTTTTGAATTGGTTATTTTTCTTGAAATTCCTTTCAATAATTACTATTTACAATTTTCCATGTAATAATATTTACGTAAAATCAATATTTAAATAAATTGATAATTTGTTCATTATCTTGTATACAAGTGTTTTTAATTTGTATGTTTATCTAATTTTGATGTTTACTACTATTGCACTTTAATTTATATTTGTCACACTGTTAGTGTATTAATTTTTTTATATCTAAACATATATGTAATACCCATATTTTGAATGAAATTTTTTGAAGTAAAAATTTTCGTCTCCATTTTTAAATTACGATATGAATTTTATTATTTTCAGCACGGAACATGTTATCAAACGATTGTGATATAATTACCCTGGAAATCAGCGATGTATCCGAAGAAACCAAAACACCGAAAAGGCAATTTAAAACCGCTCGACGCAGGAGTTTATCTGGCAGTGCAGCAGCAACGAAACCATCTCACAGAAAGATTAATTTTGGTTTTAAAACTGAAAAATCGAAATATAAAACAAATGGTCAAACACGTAGTTTGAAATCCAGGCACAGTGCATACGTTAGGTATAGATAATGAATTTATAATTTCATGATTTCATTTCATTAATCGCCCGATAGTTTCCGCTTATTATCGATTTATATTTACATTTTCAAGTCATTCCATTGAAACCTGGACCTAAAAATAGTACCAGAACAGTTTTTTTGAATTTTGTTGTCACGGCCATAATCGTGTATATCGTAAATGCTCTATCAATAAGAGACATCGATTCCGATTTGGCTCGTGTCACGATTCTCAATGGCTCACAGTTGATTGTTTCTATGTTCATTGAGTGTTGAAGTTCTAAGCGAACAATTTATTTGTTTTATAGCGCTACACACTTAAGGAAATCATAAAATATGCAATTCAAACATTTTGAATTTTAATGGGTTTTCAAGATAAATGATGAAATTAAAAATTGTATTACTGTTTATTTGATTGTCATCACTATTATTTGCGTACTTTTGAACTTTCTTTCCACTGTTTTGTTTGCACAGTTGATTCCACTTTTATTTGTATTTCACTTGATCAATCCAAACTTTGAATCTGAATATTTTATGAAATTATGAATTCACTTCAATATTCGTGGTGACTGAGAGGGTTTTGAGGGTTTGCTGGTTGAACATTTGTCTATTCAAACAACTAATCAATCGATAGATTATTTTCGTAATGCTTTATAACAATTAGTATCTGATCCTCCCACAATAGCTTATAGCAGTAGATTCGAACTCTGTTAGTCTATTCAATTTCAGCTTATACCTCTTCTTCCTTTATTGATAAACCACAGCATAACCATGCAATTGCCTTTTGGTTTCATATAAGTACATTATTCACACTAATCAATACTCACTTATCTCAGATGAGGTTCTACTTATTTCTATTTCGGGTTGACACCCCCCCATATATATATATATATATATATATATATATATATATATGATGGTACATGCATGTTATGAAAAAATCATTTATTTCATAAACAAAGGATTATAAGATAACATTAGTAGGCCACGATTTCCAAACTTGGCGTGCTAAAATGCTGAAGCCTGTCCGAAGGATTGGTCCAAAGATCACACGTGTCTCAGCTGATGGTTAAGATTTCTTCTATGTACTCCTCTTTAACTAGTATTCTCATTTATCGGTCATTCCTCAACCAATTTAAAAGGTTGATCATGTTAGTCTAGTCCGATAATTTAATTCCACGTTCGTTATGCCATTTATTTATCTTCAATTCCCGTTATTGACATCATGATTGCAGAGCATCAATCAATTCTCCATGAAACTCCTATTGTTTAAAACTTGTTCAAATACATATTGTTGCTGTATAATAACCAGATTTATAAATGATTTGATTTAATATTTTCTACTTATTCTTGTTTTTTGTGGTTTTAGTTGTTTTCCAAATTCTTTTGATAAAACTAAAAGTTCCTTTATTAATTATCGTATCTAAATAATCAATTTTGAAAATAAATTCATGAAAAATTGAAGTTGATTATTAATATATATATATTCCTACAAGATTGAGAAAATGATCTGAGAATTAAATTTTGAATATCATTATCTCCACGTTGTTTTGTTTAATGATATTACGTGAAAGTCTCGACGTGGATTAAATTAGATGGTGAGATAGACAGATGGCTGTGTCAACGAAATATCCTTTAGTGTTATTTTCGAGAAACATATTTCAACCTGAAAATCAAAATCTTTTTGCGTAGAAATTTCTTGAAATACATAATTGGATGAAATCAGATTAAACTCTGAAAATTAATCGATGCACAAAAAGATGTTCATTGTTGTTTCTGAAATAAAACAAATGGCATCTAAAATAACAATATCAAAATATTTAATGATTTAAATTGATATTATCATTGGTACCCAATAATTAATGATGTTCTTGATTTTGAAGTTCGAATTTCAGTATGAAATTTTAATTGATCTTCCAGATCCGTTTGTTTGTCATTTTAAACACATGAAATTAATTTTAGATACGATAAAATATACCGAAACAAGATAGTAAATGTCAAGATTAATGACTTAATAGTTATCATTTAATATTTCGCCATCTGATAAAACTATTTACTAGTTTTGAGTTTAGAAAATGTTTTCAAAATTTTCAAATGGAAATAATCTCTATGTGATCTAATTCTGTGAATTTTATTAATTAATAATTTTGAATAGTAATCTCTCGAATGATTCTCAAATAATTTTTAATATTGTAAGCCGCTATTATTTTAGAAAACACGCATCGAGAACGAACTGAAAAATCACAACACCAAATTACATATTTAAATACACTTATATAAACACATTAATATAATTTGATATATAATTAAATCCTATAAAAATAAAATTTATGTATGAAATTAAATTCTATATATATTTAAATTATATACAAAATTAAATCTTGATAAATTTAATTCAGTTTTCAAATTCTTACAAATATGAAATGACTCTCAAATGTCGTACTTGCAAAATGAACTCTCGTAAATAGATTTTTTGAAAGTTAACTTTTTATTTTTATGCTTAACAGTTGGAATTGAGCTTTTATATTTTATCGATAAAGAATATTAATATCTTAAAAATTATTTCTACAAAAATCACCGAGTCCGCAGAAATGAAAATTAAGCTTTCGTCATAATTGTAAGAAGAGTTACGTGATAAGAAATGCTGCATTTACCAAATCTTGAAGTGTAACCAATGACGAGATTACTACATAGAGACAAACTGCAATGAAAATGTTTAATAATTGATTATAATAATGGAACCATTTAAAACTTCTTTACTGTTCACGTTTATATTTCAATATCAGTAACTGTAGCAGTTTCAATTCATATCTTCAATATTATGTGAGGCTTGTCCAGCTGTATTTCTTTAAATAAATATCGATTAAGTTCACAACTTCCAACCTGAGAAGAAATACGGTGTATTTTTTAATTTTTTTCTGATTCTGATAATTATATTTATTGGAAATGCTTGCAAATATCAGTTTGAATTAGATGGAGTTCATTTTGTAAAAGGTTTTTGTTCATTTTTGCCCTTGATTAAACTTTAAAATGTTAATAAAAAATTGAAAAAAAATGAAGATAAATGATTATGAAATATATTCCTGCCTATTAACATTAAATTTTTTTTGTGTCAACAAAAGCCATCTAAATTAAATTATTCTAACTAACAGGGAAGTTGATACAAAATATTCACAGCATATTTTTGTTTTACAGGTTGCCATTAGTAATAATAATCTCTACACATACAAAGTTTATTTCGGTCTAAAATTAACTATTTTTTTCATAGTTGGCATTTGGAATTTCATTTTCTTAAGACTTTCACGGTGACAAATCTCCCCTAAATTTATCGTAGATAATGATTTGAAAATCGTTGGAAACGGATACGGTTTAGTTATGATGGAATTGATCACATCGTCTTGTATGTGTCAAACTAAATTTCTGCATCTAATCAATGTAATTGCGACTGAAAAAATTAATAATTTTTCCTCTATTTTCTGAACAATACAGTAGAAAATCAATGAAACATGATAGATTTCAATCAGAATATTTGCCAAACATATTTCTGGTAAATTTCGTTTAATTTCTCGTTCAAAATGTCAATTATCTCGTCATTTACAGATCGAATAATGGCTTTCATTCAAAAATTGAATCCAAAATAAAAACGAACTGTTGATTAATATTTTTACAGATAAAAACTTGATTAGTTTAGCTTTTGTTTCATTGAATTAAAATGTGATTTTTAAACATTATTATAAATTGCTATCAATTATTTAATAGATTAATTAATGGTGTGATCATATATTTAATTAATATTGATTTCCCCCCCAAAAAGTTTCTCATTAATTTTTAGAAAATTTCAAAATTTAATTTTAATTTGATAGACTTAAATTACTTGCATTAAAATCAGAATTCCTATCAATCTAATTTGCATGACATTATGGTTTAATTTGATTAAAGATCAGTTCGAGAGAAGAAGGAAATAGAAAAAAACACAAATCAATTAAAAACCTAAAATCCATAATGTTATGTTGTTGTGTTCTTACAGAATAGAGAGGCGAATTGTAATTGATGGAATTTGATTTATATTCGTTGTTAATTAATTTTCTGTAGAATTCTTTTGTTTTTTAGGAGAATTTGATATGGAATTTTTTAAAAAATAGGAATTCTGAATTCTGAAACACACGAAAAATTCAAAGAAAATATTTCTATTATTTAAATTATTTAGTTTAAATTAATTCTTGTAATGTATAAATTTGATGTGCAGTGGTACTTCTACTTACGAAAGGCTCTACACACGAATTTTTCAGGTTACAAAACGCCTCATCGGAAAAATATTACCAATGGTTACAAAATAAATTTCAGGATTACGAAATATGAAAACTTTAAAACATTTAAGTACTTAATTTTGTTTAAATAATTGAGTTTTAAGATTTTATTAATAAATATTTAAATATGTCAAATTTTGTTACACTTTTATGAACTATGATGGATTCCAAGAAAGTGATGGAAAAGTGGTGAGAAGAAGAACGGAAATGTTTTGTCCATACAAACAGAGCAAGAGATAATAGAAAAATGATAGAATAAAATTTTAATTCCTAATTCTTTGCTCTTTATTTACATTATGTATATCTCTCATTTCTATGCTTATTGTGAAGTAAAATCTAATTCCACCATGTATTTATTACGGGTTTTGTTGTATTTTCTTAATTTATAAAAGAATTTTGGGGGTTTGTACCGAAACGACTTTCAGAACGAATGAATTTCGTAAGTAGAGATACTAATGTATAAATTTAAGTAGTTTAAATTTATTTGTTGTTTGTCTGTTTTATTATTTGTATATCTGTTCATATTACTCGTGTTTCGTACACAATCAAAGGAAATCTCAATAAGAAGTCGAAATGTAAATGTGTGAATTTAAATATTATATTATCCTTACAGTAAATTGTGTCAGACTATCGTTCATTATTATTATTATTATTATTATTATTATTATTATTATTATTATTATTATTATTATTATTATTATTATTATTA
>JBBMOY011378092.1:0-14889 GCA_037951405.1 Platydemus manokwari | reverse complement strand
ATTATTATTATTATTATTATTATAGTCTTGTCCTTTAAAACTCAAGCATTTAATTTATATATTTTTAGGCTTTCTAGGCAATTACCAAAATTTTCTGGTTACTGGAGAAAATTGTTTAAATTGCATTCCATAGAATATTTTGTTTTCACTGCAATAAAACATGCCCATTATTTAGATTATAAAACCAATGGTTTTATAATTATAAGAAAATTCAGAATTACCCTCTCGTGAGAAAGATTTATGAAAATAATAATAATCTCATCGTGATTTATTGGTTGAATCCAAAACAAATCTGCGACCCAAATACCCGAGCTTTGAATGAAATTCAGAAGAAGATTTTTATTTTATCATTATAAATAATATATTGAAACATAAATCTTTATTCGGAACAAAAACCGTATTCGTCCATTAATTAACGTGTAAAATTTAACGAAATTTATCACGACAGCTCATTTACATAGCAGTCTATAAAAAGCATAATAATAGATCATAAATGATGATATTTTATATGTTCTTAGCCAGTCTTTGGAATATTTAAACTTTTATCATGGCAAAACAATTTGGTTAATAGAAAATCGAGATTAAATATAAAATACGAATTCAATTCATTATTATAACTTAATAAAGATTATTAAAATATATAATCATAATATCTATTCAATATAATCATGAAACTAATTTTTATTAATAAAATTAAACCCATTTTCGCATTTATTAAAACATTTTATAAGCATTACCATTAAGCTCTGATAAATAATTCAACAAATAATCAATATTTTACATTTTTAAAAAATCTATCGATGAAATTTGAAAAAAAAGAATTTCCATTTCTAATAAATATATGTTTTATGCTATAAATATATTATGAATAATAACTTTGTCTTGATATCGAATTTTTGAACAATCATTCCCACCAATCAATTATCGATTTCTTCTGGAAATTTATACAATATGTTCTTCCTGACAGAAAAACTCGAAATTCAATGTATATATCTTTAATATTATAATTTTATCTCATATCAGAAAGTTTCCATTGGAAAACATCTCAATCACCGACAGAAACCGAAACCGGTAAAATGGTAATCTTCTTTCATAATTTCTGAACAAGTAACGAGCTTGATTATACGCATACAGAAATGTTTCGAATATTTTCATTCATTTGATGAACAATGGCGATTCGACAAAACAAATACAGGAAATTCTTAAATCAACCATTAGAAATATTCCATCAAAATTGCTTTGTATTATCAAATGAATTTTTTATAGAATTTTCTATGAAAATACTAGATATATTGGATGGCAGTGAAAAAATATTCGAACAACAACAGATAGAGCCAATCATTGAAAATCCTTGGAAATCATTCTTTCCAAATCGCCATTTTTTTCCTGATATCGAATTTTTTTCGGAGGGAATTTCATTTATACGACTTGTTTTTTTCTTTCCATCACCATTAATTGTTTTTTCCGTCCATCCCACTTAACAAGTTAAAAGTCAACGAATAGGTTTTTTTTTCGTTGTTTTCGGTCATGGAATGATGGCAAAACGATGAAACTCAACCCAATCAACCATATATAAAAGTCATCACAAAAAATTTTACAGATACATTCGTAAGTATAATTTTGACTGTGATTAGGTATTAGTCACAGATGTGGATTAATTTTAAATCAATAATTTTTCCATGCCACGAAGAAAACGAGCCGCAACAAATTGTTTCATGGAAAGAATCGTGTTTATATTATTATCGACATAACAGTGAAAATACCAATTTCGGATTTGTATTTAATTAAATTAAATAACTAACTTTTTATCATCAAAATTACTTCAATCTTCATCAAATCGATTGAATCAACAGATTCTATTTTTGCCATTCTTTCAGAAAAAAATTCCAAAAATAAACAAATGTATTTTTATTCCACAAAAAATCCAAATTTCAGCGGAAAATCAACTTCTGAATTATTAACAACCATTGCAATTGTTAGTCTATTAATGATGTAAATAAAATATCGATTTGAAAATCGATCAATAATTAATCAATAACTACAATAATAATAATTAGTTTGTTTGGATTTAGCGCAAAATACCGCAAGAACGAAATAATGTGTTAATCAATCAACAAACAGTCATAATTACAATTGAAAAAACCAAAAAAATTTCTATGCAAAGTTTTGGAAAAATTACTGGAAAATTTAAATTTCGATTTGTTCAATTTTTATTATTGGATTCATCGCTTTATGAATCCAGGTTACAATTTTATGCATTTGTTTTAATGAATATTTATTTTTATCAAGATGCACGCTTAAATTTCATTGGCCGTTTATTTCAATCCCTTTGTATAATGAAACACTTGAAAAGAAAAAAAGATAAACGATACCTTTTCAAACCTAATATTACATCAAATAATCCATAATTACAGTGAGATAAAAAAATGAAAAAATAAAAAATTGCCTTTAAATGTTAATAGAACATTGATTATGGTATGAAAATCCCAAACTAATTGCATACAGAATATTTATAAAAACGTTGCTAGTCGTTGTTGCCAAGATACACTGTTAAGTTTTCATTTGTATAATTAACATGCGGCCGTTTTTGTTCAAAATGCTTTGTTCCAGTATTGGATATATAAACAATATTGGTGTTTGTGCTTGGAATTTATTTCTCTATCTAGTCTAGCAGGAAGTTACATCGAAGGAATTATGTACAAATGGCGACCAAAACGAATACTAACGGTCGTAAATATCGATAATAAAAAATTAAGACAACTGGTATGTTCAGTGTGTGCTTGGTGAATTTTCATCGAGATTTGTATTCAACACACCAACATATACATACAAACCAAATCGTTTAACCAAGACAGGCAGAAAGAATTAGAAAATTACGACTTTCCACTCTCTCTTGAAATTGTGTGAACAATTAAGTGAAAATTCTGGATGTGTGTAAAATCGTAATAACGGCCGCTTTCAATTTAAACCCATCACAAATTGGCATTAACAAGCCCTTTTCTCGCGTTTTATCATTCAAAGACTAAGCTACTGCTATGCACACCATATGCATTAAGCTGAAAGAATTATTCTGACTCATTGTAGTATGCATAGAAAATCTTGATTTTCATTGGCTCCCTTTGTATCAAATTCGCTTCATTAAAAATTCTATCGATTGGAATTCTTTGTACATTAGAACTAATGACACACATGCAAAATAATGAATTATGATCGATGCAAACCGACACACACCCTTAAATATATTTAAACATACACACAAAGTGTTTGTTTATTTCATTTATTAGTTGTCTAGTATATTTGCGCTACTTTAGAATTTTGTAAATATATTGTTTTTGATTCAATTGGATCTTATTTGACGCAGTATTTAATGCATTATTGATTATATTTTTCAATATGTCAAAACCATTAAATTCTCAACCAATACAAAAAAATTGCAACAATTCCAATACCAGTTCCATTTCTGTTTCAACAACAATGTGTACAGCAGCTATCCAAAGTGCACCATTACAAATTCAGCCGAAGCCCGTTGTAACGTTTTTGCAAACATCCAATCAATCACGAATTATACCATCTCAGCCGGCGTTTGCAATCCAACCAAACAATCAATATCTTACAAATATTCAACCGAATTATTCTCAAACAAATGTCACGCGTCAACAACCATATAATCCAGGAAATTCATTTACTTTTACATTAGCTCCGCTAGCAGCTAAACCCATGGATAACTCAAATAACAATCATATTTCGGGATTACCTTCGAGTTACCAGCCAATACAAATGAGACCATCTAATAGCAATACTTCAAAGCAGCCTCCTGTTTCCATGCCACCATCATCAGCTAATATTTCATCAGCTGCAGCGGGAGGTTATTATCGCGAATGGATTTTAGAAGCTATAGATAAATTGCGTGAAAGAAAAGCCAGACCAGATGCAGAGAGAATTTCAACATTAATGAAACGCTATCATAATATTCCACTAGAAGACACAGTGATGTGTTTAAATAAATTGGCAGACTCAGGGGCAGTGGTATGTGTTGATTACAAAGGAAATATCAGTTATAGAAATCCATATAAGTGGAGAAAGAATAGTGCAAATGGAGGGGGTATAATGAACCCCCCAAGTATCACCAATAGAATTTTAGAATCTTTTCGTCACATGGAGAAAACCCGAAGTACAGATTCACAAAATCCACACAAAGTTGGTTATTCAATCAATGAAATCGAGCAAGCAATTTTGGCAACTCAAACATCGGGTTCAATTGAGCTCTCTAAAACACAACTGAGACATTGTTTAGAACGTGAAGCAGCCTACGGAAAGCTAATGCGTCGTGCAGATTGTACATTCGTAATCGATGAAAACGGTGAGAAAAAAATTCGTAAAGCAGCTGCAATTCAAGCAAAGAAAACTGCTTTCAGCCACAAGCCAATACCGAATAAAACAATAGCAGCAGCTCCTCATCCGATTACTATAGCAACTACTGCTCAAATGTTAACAAATATTCAGAATAATCCGATTGTTAGTAACAATTCGTTTGCAACCTTCTCAGTTCAACAAATCCAATCATATAATCCCCAAATGCCTCAATTTCTACCCCAAAACGAGCGTCAAATACTACCCATGTTAGCTACAAATACCCCTTACACCTCAATAGCTTTAACATCAGTCAGTCAACCGAGTCCGATTTTACCCAAACAAACTCCACCTCATATGGCATTTGTCAAATGCGAGGCTTTAACTCCGGAAATTAATTCGATGCAGCAACTGCCAGTTGTTGTAGCGAAGACAACTCACAACAACTGCACCACTGAAAATGAAATGAAAGAAGCCCAATTTCCATCCAGTATTTCTACTGCTGTGCAACCAATATCATCCACAATTGTATCAACTACAACAATGGGAAATACAACAAATGCAGAATTGAAAACCACTACAAAAACCAGCAGGCGAGGTAGACCACCTGGTTCGAAAAATAAACGTTACCAAGATTCAGATAATAATTTCTCCAACAAGGTTATCATTATATTATTTCAACGTAAATTTCATAGAAAATAATTTAGTAAAATCCAAAATCTTTATTTTTCAGAGACTCATTTTAATTTATTATCACAATTTATGAAACACACACACTGAGCGCGATTTGATTACAGATAAGACTATGACTAATACAGGGGATTGAACACGACTTACACACCCACACGCACACACGTTTTAATCGCGATTGAACACAAACATGATTATTGTGCCTGTGAAAATAAATAACGAGAGAAACTGAATTTCTATCTCGGCATGTTCACAAATTTCAAAATGTCTAGATTTCATTCTATGTTGGTCTGTTAGAAAAATGTATTGCCGGTTTCATGAATGATGAAAAAACTCTGCGTTACTTGTCATTGATTTGCCAATGCATCATACGACAAGTTTTCTTGATTGGTTATATCGTTAAAAAATATTTAAAATATCATTTAAACGAATTATATCAGATAAATTACATCTTCGTATAAATTATTCGACGAGAATCGTGTTGTTGATCAACTTGTAATTTAAAATTTTTTTTTCAACAATTAAATAATATTGATAGTTGAAAGTAGTTTACAATGATATTTATTTAATTGATATTTCTAGAAACATAAAATTGATTTGGAAAATCACGCTACAAATGTTTCTGCTCCGTCATCATGCTCAGCATTGAGTGTGAGTAATTCCGATCAAACAGTTCCAGCTGTGGGAGCGATAATTGAATTGTGTTCGGAATGTAAGTCACCGCAAACTGAATATGAGAAATTCCTGTTCTGCAAAGACTGCAATGTGAAAGGTAGTAGAATTATTTTTCAGAAACGAATCGTTATTAGTTGTTATTAATATTAGTCCATCCTTCTTGTTTGCATTATTGGCCAGAATTAACTGAACGAGCAAGGCAGTCTCCGTGGCAATGTAGTTCATGTAAAACGTGCTGCGTTTGTAAAGATCGAAGTTCAAAGGTTTAATTTTAATAAATTAAAAATCGATGTTTTTTAATTAAATTTTTCATTTTCAGGAATCGGTTTACATTTGTGACGGCTGTGATAAAGGATTTCATTCGGCATGCCATGAACCGAAAATCCAAGAACCGATTTCTCGGAACGCGGCTTGGATATGTTCAAATTGTTATAAGGAAGGTTTCAGAATACGGTCAGAGGAATCCATGAAAAATTCGTCAGATTCTCTGACGAAAACCTATAAAGAAAGTCCAAGTGATAAAACTGAAAATCGGAATTCCTTAGAAAAATCAAATGCTGATGTGAAAAAAGAAAACAATATCAACATAAATGATGAAAAGTTGGTTTGTTTTTACTCGAATAATGGCTTTTAAATCGATTTCTACTTCAGTCGGAAGGACAGCACGACAATATCTAAAAGCAGTCGACCGGATGACATTACAAAATGGACTACAGATGATGTTTGTGATTGGTTGACGGAAGAAGGATTTGGATTACAGGCTGCATTGTTTCGAGAACAGGAAATCGATGGGGGCTCTTTGTTATTGATGAAACGAATGGACGTTTTGACTGAGTTAAATTTGAAACTCGGTCCGGCTGTGAAAATATATGAAAAAATTAAAAAAATTCAGAATGATGGATCGATTTGGAAATATGATGATTGTTTCTGATCTATCTATTGATCTCGATGAATGCACATTTGTAAGATAATCGATCGTGAAACTATTTAGCTCTGATATACATATTTCTAATAAATTATTTTTGCACATTTTCGATTTGGTGAATTTGGTTTAATTTAAGCATGTTTTAAATTCATAGTAATTTAAATTGTGCGCTACACGACAAATTATTTGATGAAGACAATGGTGCTACAATTGTGAGCATTACTCGTCTGGTTTCGTGCATGTATTTTTAAAAGCGATGTATTGGCTCTTGAAACAAGGTTAAAACAGGATTGAGCTGGTTTATTCGACCTATGAGCACTTCTGAATCATATCGACCGATGAAAAGGATTAAGCTTTATTATTAAATTATTTACAGTATTCATTTGGTTGTTTTATAAATAGAAAATATGATCGTATTTGATCAGTACAAATTAATCAATGAATTATTGAATGATTTTTTGAAAAATAAATTATTAATTAATTAATATGTCACACTGAAATCGAATTTTAGCAATCAATAAAAGTAAATATTCAAAAAAATCATATCTAAACAATCATATCAATCGATTATCAAGATTTGAAATGTGTGATGTTTTTCATCATTGGGAACATCGAATGGAATTACCAAAGCTAAATTTATCGATTTTTTCCGCAAAATTCTAAAAGATTCTTGCTGAATGGATTCCATTGATTTCTTTCCCATTGATTGATTTGCTTTGCAAAAAACCATGACCGAAAATTGTCGAACATTGAGAAAATTTCAAACATGTCGAAGAACATTAATTCGATTACGTTTGTTTGTCCCAATTAAATTATCTCGACACGATGTCAGTGAGCCCGTAATAATAAAATGATGATCACTCACACATGGCAGCAGAATTCATTTAATATTTCAATAAATTGTTTGTTATTCGATCAAATATATCTTTGGTTGTCGGTAACGAAATGACATTAAATTGATACGATAACGGTATTTTTCTTATCGATTGATTGGTAATTTGGAATCACCAGAAAGACTCATGGAAAAATCGAAATTAATTTTAATACCAATCGTCAATATTTGGAATTATCCGTCAAATTCTTGAGAAAAACATACAAAAAAAAGTTATTCGTCAACACTTAGGGTTCCAAAATGATTGGCTATGGGTAGGTAATCGTATAAATGACTTTCTGTTTCATTTGATCTTATTTTCAATAATTTATGGTTACCAGATGTACTGATTCTAATGAATTTAACTTGCCTCTAATTTGGCATTAATTTTCTTTGAGACTGCAGATTAATTTGGTGATGGTGCAAATTACCCCATCCCAGAATTAAATTGAATAAGCTTACCCAGAAAATTTTTACCAGAAATCGTTTATTTGAGCATTTAAATTTTCATTTGTTAATTCGTTATAAAAAATTCATAGAAATCATATTCAATTTAAGATATTTATTTTCACACAACGAGGGTTTTGCCATAACGATATCCAAGTGACGAAATTATCGGAAAGAGATGTTTATTTTCTTACATAACTAACTGTTTATCCTTGGTAGAATAAAGATTTATATACAATCCGGGTGAAATAATTTTTAACTTGATCATGGAAATTCCGATGGCATTACAACTCATTTTACTACGATTTCCCGATCAAATAGTTGCTGGAGAATTGGGTACGCTTTTGAATCGAAAGTATGTGACTCAAAGTGTATTAATGACACTTTTGCATCCATTTTTAGTGCTTAGTCTTGTATAACATTATTTTATGAGCTACTAAAGATAAATTGGAAAATACAGTGGATATCATTATCAAATATAACTTAATAATTAAGAATATAACACAAAAAATAAATTTCTAATCACAACATTCGTTATATTTTGTCTGGATGTGAAAACAAAATCAATCCAAAATCAAATTTATACATTGGGTGTCAAAGGAAACTTCTCGTGAGTAGTTGAAGTATTTTGCCAAGTCTCATGGCAATGGAAAAGGAATCATACATAACTTTTTGGCAATTGGAAGAATGATTAATATTATATACGGCCTCGAATGTATCAATGTTTTAATTCAGACTTAGACATTCGAGAAACGGCTAATTCATTTCACTAAAACGTAATTTACATCTTGGACTAACATCACATATTCTGATATCATTAGTGATTTAAAGAACCATGTTCTTTCAAATATGAACTTGGAATGAATTAAAATTTAAATCACGAATGAAAATTATTTATAATGCAGTCTATTTATAGTAATTATATAACTTATCTAATTTGACACCCTTTACTGTTACATGATTTATAATCTAATAACCATCGCCTTATTATTCAATAGATTTTAAAATAATCTTCAATTAGCACGTTACGGAATGGAATTATACCAATGGCTTCAAAGGCATTTTAATTATGACAACAAACTTGATTCCTCTAGCGTTCAAAAATCAAAAATTTCTTGAATTACAACATACCCATAAAAAATATTTTAAAAAGTCCATTAAATTAGATAGGTATTTTTTACTAAGGTTCTGAAACATAAGTCACATCCACTGACTCTATATGAAAGGCACTTCTTATGAACATTTCTAACAATTTGAATTTATGCTGTCAGACCGTTGCTGCAGTAATCAAACTAAACAAATTAGTTCTTTGAAGACAGATAAAAATTCCATTAAAAAAACAAACCACTGACAATGCTATATTTAAATCGGTGATGACGTACGGTACAAAATATTTGAATCAAAATTTTTTTATCAGTTTATAAAATTCATTTTGAGTAGTTCTTAAAATCTTCATCATATTTTTTCTCAGACGATCTGAAGTTAGTCTAAATTAGCTTTTTATCAAAAAAATTAAAGCGAAACCTATGTGCTTGTTAAACGTGAATTTTGAATTCACACATAATTGCTGATAACAAATAAGCTGTCGCGTGCTGTAAACATTGATCATAGATATGTTGCTGCCGATAAAATTTATGAATGACAATTGATCGTATGGCGGTGCATTAATGTATGTCTGTGCTTGGTATAGTTGGAATATTAAAGATAAACTTCTGTTACGTTATTAATGAGAACAATTAAAACCGTACCGGCGGTTAATTTAATTTTAACTAATTTAGGCTTTCGCGCTTGGATTTGACAAATGAGTTAATTAATGTATTATTGTGGTGTGAAGTGGCACCGTGATATTAAATCAGACTTAGGAAAAAGTCTTTAAATATGAAGCATATTTCACAATGCCCTATCATTCATAACTAGACGAATATTCAATCCACTGATATTGATCAGACTTCAGTCTTTTAGTTAACAGTCGTCCATAATTTAAAATCAACTTAGCTTTAAGAAGATATATTCATCTATAGTGGAAATTCATCTGAAACATTCAATGACGTCTGAAAAAATATATCTTCGAAATGACACTTTCAAATGTTTTATTTGTTGAGATTCTGTTATTCATTCAAGACTTACAAAGCTGGAAACATGTGAACATAGGTTTTGCGAAATCTAGGACCCCTTGAGGAGGGACTAAGAGGACAACGAGTCACAGGTGCCCAATTCATTTCCAAATAGAGTTAAGACTGCATCTTCAACGCTTTTTTTGCACAATAGCATCCTTTACATTTTCCGATCAGAAATCATTTTTGCTTGCTTGTATTAGGGACCATAGAAACGGACAACCAAACTAAATTTAGCAATGATATTTCTACTCATTTTTAAACATATCTATCAATGTTATTCATATGTAATTTAAAGAATAAGATCAGTAGCATAATATTTGGGCACGTATACGGTGTTTGTAAAGGATTGAAAAAAATGTTGAAAAACAAATTACTGTATTTAATGTAGAATCCAATGAAAGGGTAAACCTGTTGTAAATGTTGATGAAAACAGTGAATCATAAAACTGGTGATTGGTTTGAATAATAAACCAGGAATACAAAAATCAATTGTTAAAGAATTGCTTGAAAACAAACTAGGAAAATGATTTTGAAGTCTCCAAATTCAACTGACTTTGTAGATGAGTTTTTACTGTTTCCAAAATTATCCTCTTACAAAGATTGATGTAAGATATAAAATAGCGGATCAAAAAGAAAAGACCATTTCGTGGAAAGTTGAGTGATGAATTCTATGTGATCTGTAATAATCCACAATGAAGATTGCAAAGATTGATTATCTGAAATAAGATACTCATGTCGCAATTCCATAAGATTGGTACTATATGATTTATCGATTATATGTACTCGACTCAGTGCTGATCAAGTGTGAACTATTACGTGTCAAATTTATGATTATAACTCCGCTTATATACTATTTTATCTGTGGGCGGATGACTAATTTATCAGTTTTAATTATGTGGTTATGGTGATTGATAGCATTGCCATGACGACTTATTTAAATTTAGAATAACTGTCTACGCCTACAATTACCATGGCAATGTAATGAGTAATATGATTAAACCTGGTTTTTTAGGAATTCTATTAATCTAATTATATATATATATTGTTATAAATAATTATAAATGTAAAGTAAAATCACAATGTGAGCCACAACGACTACGATAAAATTTTATCAAAATTAATTATTCACCATGATTAATTTTCGTTTCCACGGAGACAATATTTGTAGTCTTAGCAATTCAAATTTAAAATTTAAATCACCATGGCAACCAGAGAAATTATCATAAGTAAATATCGAATAATTAATGAATCTCACAAATAACTCATTTGTGAGGAGAATCACACAACAATATTTTCACAACTATGTTGTCTTCATTACGTGAAAACAAACTCATATTCTATCATTAACTACGGATTTCATTACAGGATTCAGCTTTATCTTCTCATTATGGTAATTCATAAGCATTAATTCGTATTTCGCAATCAATTGATTTGTTCAACGCAATTCAATTTGAATTATATACTAAAGCATGGTATTAATTATCTTTATCATTATTAACTTACTCGCATAAATCTCCGACCGAGTATTTGTTGTGAAACATTAATTATACCAACTTCACAAAGTCTATCCTAAATTTTTCTAACCAAAATCATGAACTTCTTTAATTTTACATCAAAGTATGCTGCCAGTTAGTTTCCTACGTCTATTTTTTCATTCTCGAGTTCACTAAACAGCTTTCTTTGAACGTTACGTATTACATAATAGCTAATTGTTATTATATTTAACGTTTCTATTATATTGTTTATTAGTAACATGCACCTAATCATCTGTTAGTAGTAATATCTTTGGTGAAAACATCAATTATCGATTTCTAACTGCTCATCTGAAATATCTTGTTGATTTAAATCTCTTGAAATTCCTTAATCGAATTCCCTCATTATTAACACCCACAATATAATAATAATAGTTATTTTAACCCTTATTATTCTAACAATTTTGTATTTTTTATGATTTTTCATAGGTTGAAGTTTCTGGATCAAACCAAGAAACATTCACACCAATGTTAATTAAATAATTTTGCACTTTAAATATTTAATTTAATTAAATTGTAAACGAAATTAAAAGAGTTGAGTGACAGTGAATGTCGACATCGCGTGACATGTCAACTAGTAAGAATAAGATGCGAGAATTAATATGAAATACCGACATTTAAATCAATCGACACGCAAATTAATTATGACGATATGACCTGGAGCTAAATTAGACAATTTGAACAGTTTCTGTTGGGGAAAACCGGAGGCTAATAATTTTTAGAAAGTCAGTTATGACCAAGAAGTTATCTAAGGTCAATTGCTATTTTCCGTGAACGAACATGTTAGTGTTAATATTTCTAAATATAGTTTTTTTCCTATACTTCTTGCTAGGAAATTCAGTCGTGCCTACATAAGAGTTGGCCAATCGATTGCATTCAGCTTGCTATTTGTGTTAAGTACACATTAATCAAAGTATAGCACTGGTTGTGTTTGTGTGTATTTTGTTAGAATTGTTAGTAATAGTGATGAATAGCAATTAAAATCATATAGTAGAATCAAAGCAATAATGATGAACAGTAATTAAAATCATATAGTAGAATCAAAGCAATAATGATGAACAGCAAAACAACACCCAAAATATACAAGTCATAACAAACCAATTAAAATAATAAAGTAAAATTTAAAGGTGTAAATTCAATGACGATTTCAGTGTAAAGGTAAATAAATGTATTATCAAGTAATAATGTAAAAAAGCTTGTTAATGAAAGTCATGAAATGTTAAGATAATGAAAAATGCATCTGTTAAAATCAAACAGAACTTAAGAATTTTATTAGTACTTATATGCTGAAGAATTGCTCACAGTCACTTTTTAAACACTAATGAATAATTTACCTATGTTAATGTTTACAAAACATCTTATGTCTTGAAATTAATGTGTTGACGTCATCATTTCAGCTCATAAATGAAATACACGTTACCAAGGTAACACAATGATAAAACAGAAAATGAATACATTTTAAAAACCAATCACAGTCAAGAACAAGAAGGATTAGAAAAGGGAAGAAAAATGTTTATAACTGCTCCTCTTTGTAGCAAAACACATATTTTTTAGACGTTTAAAAAAACGAAGATTTATTCAACAGCCATGAATAAGAGTTCTTTTTATTTAATATTTTTTATTACAAAGGGAGTTATTAATTAATTAAGTTTCCTAAGAATATTTGACTACATTCTAAAATAACTCTTCTTCATAACCTCCTTTTCGCTGTAGAATTGGGTGACTTCAATTTCGAACAGTGGTTATTTGTCGTCTTCATTGTATTACATGGATACACAAAAATACTTATTTATATTTATATTTTGGCTTATCCAATCAGATTAATGCACTTTCCACGAATTATTATCTATAATTTGATTATACACGCAACCTAAGCGTCGGCACTGCTACGAGTCGGATATTGGTGGAATTCCTTAATATATCAGCCATAGCAACAATTATAAGAGATAATTACACCAAATTAAGTTGAGCAGATTAATGAGTGCTTGGTTGGATCTATTTGGAAAAGAATTACGCCCACATATAGAAATCCTATAAATACCAAAAATAGAAAAAACAATTAGAAGTTACTAAAAAAGCTTGAAAACCTAAAAACGGAATAAATAAAATATAAATAAAATATAAAAGATAATTCTTTAAAAAAGAAGAAAAGAAACATTTTTCAGAAAAGCGCCCACAATTATTATAGACAGAGAGTTCATATTATAGTGATTATTTCATAATCGTTCTACAAAAATAAATTCACAGTTAGTACTTCACTATTCAAGTGATCTAGGTCAAAGAAAAACTAAAATATAAAGTAAAATAATTCCTTAAGGTCATCAGAACCGCGAAAGACTTATAAGACATGAACATTGTCTAAAAGTTAGAATAGCAAAACACATATTAATAAATTAATAAAACACATAGGAGCCCGAAACGTTTCGTTTTTACAATTTATGTTTGAAAAATATAATATAATATGATATAATGATAAAATAAAATATATAAAATACCGATAAATAATGAATAATTATGAGAGAAATAATCAATTAGTAATTCAGAACGAATCTTATAACAAGTAATTGCTTACTCAAGCAAGGAAAAATAATTTTAATCATAAGTAAAATAATATGAAATGTTTAATTTCTATCTCAAGTCTAAAAATAAATTGACAAGCTTTTATCTAAAAAAAATAATATTTGTATGCATGATAAAATTGTTGGGAATACCTGATATAGAGCACAATAATACTCGTTAACTGATCAGTCTGACTGCAAAAGAGCAATACGTTGATCACTAAGATTTATTTATTATTATACCGTAGAAACTCTTTCACCTTACAAGATTAAATCACAAGGGGAGAGTCATTAAATAAATTTGTCAATAAAAACCGGATAAATACCAGTCAAGGATCTACTCCTGACCTTACTACTCCCCTCGTAAATATCATTATGGCGCAAACAAATATTACAGGCGATTGCAAAAACTTTCACTTTCGCCTTTATACTATAAGCTTTTTAATATATCGGAATTTTAAATATTATTCACTTAATAATAAATTAATAATAATAATTTAATAATAAAGAATTATAATAACCTGAAATCACTTGTAATATTCCTCTGAAAATTCGTTTCTTAGTTAATGACTCCTTTTGATTGCCTTCAGAAATTCCAAGTTGATAATTTTTTCTCATTCATGTTAGGATCCGAATCCATTCCATAATGAGTCACAAGCACATATTACGCCCACAAACATAATCATATATTTAAAATTCCAAAAATAAATCAAATCCTATAAATA
>JBBMOY011378091.1:0-11655 GCA_037951405.1 Platydemus manokwari | reverse complement strand
CATCTAAGCTTAATTTATGTAAATCTACTTTTCCTACTGAATCTCGTTTTTCTAATACTCTTTGTCTTTCAGCATTTACAATGTCTACATGATCTACAACCATTGCACGTAAATCTTTTCCACTTTCAAGAGCTTCACCAAGTGATACCATTCTGCCTTTTTCTGCATCAAATATTGCGCTATTTTCTTCATCAATAACACCACATCGAATGGCTTCTTCCAATGTCATTTCTTTACCGGTATATGGATCTCTTATTGTACCACGTAATGTATCCACTAGTCCTTTAGCTATTGCTTCATCTAAGCTTAATTTATGTAAATCTACTTTTCCTACTGAATCTCGTTTTTCTAATACTCTTTGTCTTTCAGCATTTGCAATGTCCACATTTATATCATATTGAATATCTGTTTTTTCTAATTTTTCTTTCTTTATATATTCTTGATGACTCCTGACTTTGCTTTGGTTTCTTTCTTCGTTATTATTTGTTTCTCGTAATTCTTGTTTAGTTTCTGTTAGTTCTTGATATATTTTGCATTGTAATACTATATCTTCTATAGGTATTCCATGTTTTAATAAAGTTTGTAATGACACTATATTTGTTTGATCTTCTGACATAAATAATGTGTTTTCCTTGTCTATAAAGTTTTGTTTAATGGCTTCATGTATGGTTATTATTTCATTTATCCATGGTACTTTTATAGTCATGTTATTCGTATTAATAATATTTGTTTTTATTCCTGTTATAAGATTTATTTTCTGATTTGCATTACATATTTCAATGTTTATTTTTTCCGGATTTTTTACATTTATACTTGTTTCTGAAGTTTCTTGCACAGGTATATATGAAGAAAAAAGTTGATACGTTAAATTATGATGATCATCATTTAAACTTTTAACCTGTTGATTAATGAGTTTTAATAAACTTTCTACATCATTTGTATCATTATCAACAATTGGCTTTAAAAATATGAAAAAAATATGTAAAATTCATTATAAAGATTTATTAATACTTCTTACTTTTATATTTATATAGAGCAACAATATATATATATGGTGTGTGTTGTGCTTGAATATCCTTATTATCATTTTAAATAAGTATTAATTTTTCGTCTAATATGAATTTGCCAATTATTTCTCATATATTATAAATTTCATTCTCAATTCTTTTATATTATATGACATCTACATCATATTTTTATTGTAGCTCTATACCGTAGAAAGTATATCCAAATATCTTTGATAAAACCTTTAATAATTTATTAGAAAAAAAAATTGAAATATTAACAATTACCAAAACCATTCAAAATGGATACACTTTCAATAAATCTATTAGCAAAATAATCATATTTATTACCTTAGATAATTCTGGTATATTTTCCTCGTAGATATTCTTAATTGCTTTTTCTTTAATTTTTTCAGTTTCTATCAACGTTGGCAATATAGTATTGCTTAATTCTTCGAATCGCTTTGTCATTCGTTGTCTTTCAGCAATCAATACATCTTCGGGAATATTATCAGGTATTGATAAATTCATTTCTTCTTCAACTGTTCGTATGTGGACATTGTCGAAAGGACAAGTTAAGGGTGCATGTTGTCTAGTTTTCATTACAGTATGTAATAATCCATGTTGTAACGCATCAGATAATGATGAGACTTCTTTTGATTTTGTATTTGTGTAAGTGCCATCGATGATATTAATAATTTTCTTATTGATCGCTTCGTGATAGCTTATTAATTGATTGGTATGGGCATCATAGACACTTATGATTTGATAATTATCGTGCCGCTTGTTTAAATTTTCAAGATATAGTGATCGATTGGTTAAGGTGATTATTGTTGCGAAAACCGATCCATTTTCCAATCCATTGGCAAGTGTGATGGATTTACCGGTGTTTGGATCTTTAATAGTATGATTAATTGGATCGATTTGCTTATCATAGATCATCTGATCTGTTAATTTAGCTATGACATCCACACCTTTATGGACATAATAAAAATTGTGAACAACGCAATTTCTCTGTATTATTTTCTCTTCGGTCAATGATTGTCCAGCTTCATCAACTATGAATCCCATTTTTATACTCTCTTCCCAACTATAGTAATTGTTATTTGTTTTGCTTCTGATCATTTTCTCAACAGGATCAAATATATTTTCTTGTGCAGCTTGATCTAGACTTAGCTTTTTACCACTGTTAGGGTCGATAATAAAGAATTCAGTTGGAGTAATATTTTCATTAGTCGAACCAGTTAGAGAGGTTACATTGGAAAAACTAGAATCTTCTATTGCATTATAATTTGTTATTAATCCTAGATTTAAGGCGGTGTCCATTGGATATGTTTTTCCAGATTTTTTATCAACGAATACATTGTCATTAATTCTAATAATTCCTTTATCGATTGCTGCTGATAAGGGTATATTTTGATTGGTGGACGTATCTCTAACAGATTTTATATTTTTGTAATCCACATTTTCAGTTCGGTAGTTTCTTTTGATCGATTCAGTGGTCTCTAAGTATTTTGTACCAATAAAACCTTCTTCATTTGGAATCTCTAACGTTTTCTTTTCCATTATTTTTGATCTATCAGTCATGTAAATACTCATACTTGATTGTGGGTGATCAAGAACATTTTTACTAATCGCTTCTTCAACCTGATATTCATTACCATTTCTTGGATCACGGAAGGTATTTGTTTTGAGATTAATATATCCTTGCTCAAGAGCTTCTTCAAAAGTTATTTTCCCTGTTATAGTTGGCACAAATTCTGGGAAAAGATCTTCAGTGACAGCATCGGTTAAAGTAATAATATTATCATAATCATCTTTGATTTCACAGCGTACTGGATCAAATAATCCTCGTTCTATTGCTTCGCGTAAATTAATATGTCTTCCATTATCTGGATGCTTTAACATTGATCTATCTATATCAATCTGACCGAAACGTATTGCATCGTTTAGAGAAACTACAATATCATTGTTTGCAAAAGATATTAGTCCCGAATCAAAATCGATTAAGCCAGCTGTTATTAGCTCATTTAGAGTCCAAGTTTTTTTATCGATCACTGAATCCGATTTTTCCGTTATGACAAAGCCTAATTTCGTAGCTTCATCAATACTTATGAATTCATATGTCTTCGTGTTATAAAATCTTTCAAATTTTCTATCAACTAACCCTTTATTGATTGCATCAATTGGAGATAATATCTCATTGGTAATCGGATTTTTGAAACCGATAATTTTGAATTCATTGCAAATGGACGATTCTTCTTCGTTGGTTGCCTTTATAAAGCCAGATGAGATGGCTTCGTTGATTGGAATATAAATTTCAAATCCAAATTCATTTATCGCTTTATAATTTCCACTTAAATGATCAATAATGCCATCTTCGACTGCTTGAAGAGCCGAAACCCATTGATTTGTTATTGAATTAAAGACGGAATTTATGGAAAATGTTTTCGTTTTTTCCAATTTCATTGCTTTGATTTCGATAATTTTTTCTGGATTCATTTCGGTATCGGTTTGAATTAAATTCTCATCGATTGCATCGATGAATGAGTAATAAGCACTGCTCTTTTCATGATAATAAATACCGATGACGTCATCGATAATATTTCTATTTCTCGCCTCATCGATAGTGACGTATTCATTTTTAATCGAATCATAAACTCCAGTAATCGATTGGAACAATTTTCGATTTTCAATGTCATTGTATTCTAACTGATCAATATTGATAGCGATATCATCAATGGAAATGGAAAATTTGATTAGTGGACATGTGAGAAAGACCAAACGATTGTATTGATTTTTCGTTATTATTTTCTGTTGAAAGGCTTCATTGATTGATATCCATCGATTATTCAAAGGATCACGAATTAGACCGGACTTCAAATCAATTGAATGTTCATGAATTGCTTGGAGAATATTGAGTTTTTTATTGTTTTTATTTTTTATTCCACAATAAACAGTTAAATCTCTCAATAAATTTTTCGATATGAATTTATTTTCAAAAGCACTTTGCAGAGAAAATCGTTCTTCGTTGTCGATATTAACAAAGTTTTCCGATTGTGGATCGATAATTCCTATATTGATTGCTTCTGGAAGACTCAATTTTTGATCCAAACTCGGATGAATGATGTCACGATTTGGACCAGAAATTAAATTTTCATTTAATTTCACTATACCTTTATTAAATGCATCGAGGAACGACAATTGAATGTTATCTTTTTCCAAGAATAATTTACCCTGATTCGTTAAAATTCCACGACTTATTGCATCGCCGAGAGAAATAGTTTGTGTATAATTAGGCTTGATAATGAACTCACTATCCCCGTCAATTATTCCTTGCCTTATGGCTTCACTAAGAGAACATTTTTGATTGTGTAAATCACTTAAGAAAGAAGATTCATCCTTTTCAAGAATCAACTGTAAAATTGTGCTGGGTTTCGACAAGATGCCTTCTTGTCTGGCATAATGAAGAGGGATTTTAGATTTCAGATGATGAGCAAAGATATGACCTGATTCTGCATCGAAGATCTTTTTCTTAATAGCTTCTTTTGCTGTCAAATGAGATTCGTTGTCAAAAGAATCGACGAAAGAGACTTCTGAAATGTCTTCATTTAGATAATTTAAACGAATTGCCTCAGAATAATTTAATTCTCTTTTCGATATGGGATCAACAAATTTTATTTCATTACCCGAAGGTGAAGGATTGAAGAAGTTTAGATCTACGGAATCTGAAATGCTGATCAGAGGTGGATTCAGTCGAAGTTCATCGGGAGAATAATTGGCATATACAACATTTGGAGATGAATGAATCAGGTCCACTGATGAAATCATTAAACAATTTAAATATGCACCGAGTTGAGTGTCAATTATATGAGTAGAGATAGCTTTAGAAATAGTCAGGGGCTCAGAAAAACTATCGATATTGATTGTTCCATTAAAAATGTTAAAGATATTTAACTTCATCAGTTCAACAATGCTCAATTGAGTATCTTTATTAAATATTCGTGGATCTGTGAGAATATTGTATGTTTTTTTCATAATCATTCCATCTCTGAAAGAATCTTCTAACGTTACAGACGGTTCTTCATCGGTATTCGATGCCAAATTCGCATCAAGTTTGATGAATCGGAATCGGAAGCAATCACCAATAGAAATCGGGGAGAAATTTTCTGATAATAAATTCGAGAAATACCATAAATTGGCCAGTTGACAACGGTTAAGATTTGAGATTATTTCTGTCGCAGTTGGATTAGTAATTGATAATTTCGGTGTTGTCCTCAACTGTGTTGATATGGATTCTCGATAATCTGAAAATTCCTTAAATCTGTTGATTTCCACATCTTCCGTCTTAAATGTATTCACTTTCTCTGAATTTTTCAAGCTTATTTTACCAGCCAATGAACTTTTCTGCAAATAAAAAACTGATCAATATCGTACATTTGATAATATTGACGAACCTTTTGATATTCAACTGATTTTTTCGACAGTTGTTCTGACAAGCTGTTGAAATCAGTGTTCAGCTTGTTTATTTCTATTGTTACCCAATCACGAGCATTTTGAATTCTGCTTCTTTTCGTGAATCCATAATAGTCCTGACTATTTGCACCCATTTGGTTTTGAATTTCATTTTGATAATTCTTGAAGATGTCATCGTATTTCTGAAAGAAAAATTTTCAAATATTCTGGTTGAAATTAAATAGTGTTTTGTCTCTTGATTTAAATTAAATAATACCCTTTCCTTCAATGACAATAATATAATACAACCATATTTACAGGATTCATATCAAAATCAGTGACCGCTCGTGTACTTCCTGGCCAATACATGCAAAAGTAATCAATAGTCTCAAGGTAAGAGAAAGTAACTTATTGAAGGTTAATTAGAGGTTAGGTGTATCGACTTTTCGTAATCAACCAATCAAATCTCATCAATAATACTCTTTGTATGCTTTGGTAACGTAATCTATTAACTGATTTTTATTGGTTTATTTTTTAAAATACAGTTTATTAATTCTCATCGCTGCTGCCTTTGAGACACAAGAAACAAATCAATTCCAATTTCTACTAAATCCAAAGATTGAGAAAATTTAAAGAATGTTTTGGAGAATTTTTCTAAGTAAATGCATAAAAAATTGATTTTGCTTGAAAATATTGTTTTAGAAATACCAATAAAAACAATTCGTCTTCTTATTTGGTTGAAGACAATTTATCATTTTAATCTTATAATAAATCACGAATCAGAAACCATGGTAACATTATAAACATAATCCTAAAATATTAGTTCAATCAAATCATAACCAACTTGTAAGAGATTCAGAAAATAGTTGGCAGATTTGTTGATTTCTTCGATTTCCGGTTTATTTGCCGATATTTCTGCGAGAAAATTATTGATTTTCTTATCCATTTTATCGGCATTCCGTGGCTGGAGGGTATTATTTTGAAAATTAAGTTGTGATTTCACTGTCGTCTGTAAACCAATCATCCAGATCTGAATCGTTTTCAATTCATTTTTCAATGACGAATATTGATTATTGCATTCATTGACGTGTTTCAATCTAAAAGAAGTATTTGATAAATCAAAACAAACTTGATTTATTGATTGGAATCAAAATATAAAATGAAATCAAAACTATTAATAATGGATAAACATTTACCGTTTTTTTATTTGATTTTTTAATAGCTCATAGCGATAGTCGATCGATTTTAATTCTTTCTTCAATTTCTGAACGTCTTCAAAAGAAGCATCTTTTTGGTTGTGTCGACCCATTGATACAGCATTAATTAATTGATCCAAATTAGCCGGTGCTTCTTGTAAACGTCCCGTGACGGATGAAATATTATCTTCGGCAGCCTGTTAAGCGCGAAAAATGATTTTTAAAAGTTCTCATTTCATTATCGATTGAAACAACCTCTAATTGGGCAATTAAAATTTTGATCTGATCCATGCCGGCAGGAAATGATTCGTTCTGGTTGATGAGTGTCAATTCAATTTCGCAAATTATCTGATCGATTTCGTCCAGTTGACTGAAGAAGACTTCAGTCGATTTGAGTTTTATGACAAACATATGAGCTTCATTCCACAATCGTTCCCACAAATCGACCATTTTCTCGAGCTTCGGTTTCAAGTAGGCAGTGTTTCCCGATCCGTTTTTGATGAATAATATCAAATCGTTGACTTGTGTTTCATAATTTTTCAATTCAGTTTCAAATTCCTGGAAGAAAAAATTTATTGATTTGGAAATAAAAATTTTCCTTGTTAATAAAGTTATGCTGTATTATTATCCCAATTAGTGTTTATCGAGCTGGCAATTGTGAAGGAGTCAATTAGTTGAGATTTTGGAGTCTTTTTTTTAATTATTTTTAAATAAAATGCTTCATGAGCCCTGTAGATAAGATTGTAAAGCCGTCTTCTTACACAAGAAATCCTTAAAAATTTTAAAAATCGTTGAAATGGATCATGAATCTTGTAGTCATGGTTACGCGAAACATTTCTGATACAGAAAAACCATAAATAAAATAACCAATAAAGGTACTTAATGCCTCAAAATTATTGTTTTAGAATTTATGTTGCTTAAACTCGATCAATTGTGAGAAATAAATTAAAGAAATGATGATAAATCACTAAATTCGATATTAAATTGACACTATAAGTTACTGTTTATATATGGCCATATATTTATAAAATTCATGATCTGACCTTGTGCTTACAAACTTGATCTTCCAATAGATCTACATCGAGTACGACTTGACTCGCCAATTTCAAACTGAGATGTTGTTGCATACCAGTAAAAACATTAATCAGATCGTCTAATTGCATTTCAACACTGGTAAATGATTCCTGGTTAACAGGCTTGGCATTGTCCGTTAACGGAGTCTCCACAGTAGACATTGCATGACCAGAAAATGTAGCACTGTGTGCCAATTCGGCAAATCGTGCATTACACTGATTCAATGCCATCTGAAATTTGTTAGCTTCATTTTCGTAAATTTTGGCACATTTTAAATCCAAAATTAATCGATTGGCATCTTGGTTTAATATCTTGAATTATATCGAATATTATATTCAAACCGATTATTCCTATAAAGCCTACTTCAACAATTTTCTGGCGATTACTTGGATTTAAACTACAAAAATCTTCAGCGCTCCAATTCCGAACGACATCCATTGTCGCATAGAGAACTTGTTCACGCAATTGTAATTCTCTTTTTGTCCAAAGATCTTTAAGAAATTTCCAATGACTATCAAGAGTGGTGGCCGATTGGGCGGCTTGTGGTGACATATCGGTTATCAAAAAACAAATCGATGGAGCATTGATTATTTCATTTCGACTGCTACAAACCTATGACAAACTCGGAAATAATTTTGGATTTAAATAACGTCTTGAACAAACCTTCCAAATGTCTGGATTTGAGTTATTCAATAGTTGTAGATATTCACCTTCGGTAAATTGTCTGGTATAGGAATCGGGATTTTCTTTGCTCGAACAAATCGCCTTTACACTGATTTGTTTGTCTGGTAAAATAGATGTTGTCCGGAGAGATAAGGCTGACACATTTTGACTGATAGCTATCAACCGATTGACACTTTCTTTATATTCATCAATTGTTTCCACCATATCCTACAAATATCCAATTTACAATGTATATTCTTCTATTATTATTATTGGAAATCAAGGTTACTGTTAACAACATATAAAGCACAGCAAAATAAATCAATAAAATATAGTCATTCAATAATTACTCGAATTTCACGATTCAAAATCTCTCCCTCATCAAGAGAAACTCCCATTGGACGAAAGAATCGTGTATTCAACAGATCGGTTAATTCGAGAATGACATTATCGATTTCTTGAGCTTCATAGAAAAACTGCTCATAAATAGCCAAATTTTCCAAATGTGTTTTCAAACAATGTGTCAAATGAAGAATCCATTGCCATTCGCTTTTTAGATTCGATAAAGATTTCTGTGATCGAAATATCATTATTAAAACACAAATGAAACGAATTGTCGATCCAACCTGAATGAAATTCGTTGCTGAATGATTGTTCATCACCAATGTCGTTCCAACAGCAATAGTCTCGTTGATGCTAGTTTCTTTCATTTCCAATTCATCGATCAAGTTCTAAAATAAATAGTTATGATGTAATATTGTTACAATTATCAACAATAATCTTCTTAATTACCCAACCTCAATAAAAATAAAACCGTTTCCACCATCAAAACCATTTCTAAAGCTTACTTGAATGTCGATATAAATATTCTAGAGATGAAATACGTATATTAAACAATTATGATTTATCAACTGATATACAAAAAATTCATTCGCATTGTATGCTGAGGATTCGTGATGATATCGATCGATATCGTAAAATTCAAAACATAATTCAACAAAACAATCTCTTTCAAATTAAATAAATTGGATGGAAATCGGATCTAGCACAATGTTTTGCAGCCTTGTGTGGACATGGAATCGTTAACAAACATCCAACTCATTGAGGTATACCATCTCACTCATCTTTGAAATTATATGTGAATAATGCCTCTAAAAATGTTGGAAAATATTGAAATTCTTAACTTTCATTTTATTTTATTTTAAAGTGCAGACATATCTAATGATGACATCTCGTCAAAAATGCGTGCGCGAATTAGACTCGATGTCTGACAATAGCGTTAATGACTTCTGAGCTTCGGTTTGGATTTAAGACAATCAACAAAAATCCTTTTTTAAAGGAAAACTGTGAAGGGCGTATGTTATGGCACAGAAATACTGTTGAAAATACAGTCTCTGTTTTGCTTTGTTGTCTAACTAGAACCGAGTACAGCATAAGTGGCTCACTTAATACTTGGGTTCCGTGAAACCTTGGTTGAAAATCATTGGTTTAATTATCTGGCATTTATTAAAGACATTCATACATACAAGTGATGTAATAAATATTTTACAGGTAAACACTAAGGAAATTTAATTGGGCAAAATAAATTCTCGATCTGGATTTGAAAAATCTCAAGACTCCAAATGACATTGGAAATATCCAATCATAAAATGTATCACCATAATTACAAATATATCAAAAATATTTCGTTCAAAACTTTTTCACTACCTAATTTCATTTAATTCACCAATGCTTACCTTAAATTTCTCTTGTTTTTCCGTTAACTTCATCGATTCACTATCAAACCAAGGCCAATGTATTTGTTGATCTTCTTTTTCTTTGATCCAATTCAAGCTTTCAATGCACTTCAATAAAAATTCAGTATACGACTTGAATTCGCCGTCTTTCATGGAACAAGTATCCTATTGGATTTGTTTAAAAAAAATGATGAAGAAAATACAACATTCTTTACCCATAATTCATTAAATCTGGATTTGATTTCATTACTTGATTGATAAGAATCGATTTCTGACTGACGATTATTAGACTGGAAAATATAGATCGAAAATTATTCAATATTCTTTTATAAATATGTTTTATTACTTCGAGAACAATTTTCAATTCGTCAACTGAATTCTTGATTTCTTCAAAGATCTTTTGAAATAATTGATAGTTTTGATTCAAGTCTGAAATATTTTTTTTATCATTTTAGTTACTGAATACCGATAGAGAGATAATAATAAAACAAAATTATTATCAGAACAGAAATCAATGCGGCGTCGGCTGTTTTATTTAGCTGAAGTCATAATAATAGATCAAAAAATATTTTCTATACATGATCGGATCATTGCTTTATCAATGATATATCACGTGTTGACTTAAATAAGAGAAAAATCAAAATCATAACAATAATATGGTAAATTTAACATCGCATATATAAACTTGATTAAAACTGATGGTTTAATGTTGTTCACATTTTCGCTAGAATAACTTTAAACATTATCTGACAACACTTATTAATTACTTATTCTTATCTCTCCTATTCCTCACACACTTATTTCCTAATCATACATTGAATGAATCTTCAGTTATGTCAACAACATTTTTTCTCGCTGAATATCTTTATTAAATGGAAATTCTCGAGATCTTTTCTTATTTTAAAGAGATATTTCCTTTCCTTGTTATTAGCAACAAACTGAGAACAATTTTTGGTGTAGAAATTTCTCCAAAAAAAACCAGACCAATTATTCCAATTTAAACCAAATTATTCATGCTTAATAAAATACTTGTTTAAGTCCAGTGAACGAAATTATATCGATTGATACATAAAGCCAAACATGAATTATTAATCTTTAAATGGAATATCAATCAATAAATACATTGTGTAGAATGGTCTGCAATGAATTCACTAAAATATGTGATCTTATTGGTGCAGAGAATTATTCATTTGTTGAAGACAAACTGATCAAGCAATACTGATAATAAAAGAACAATACGTTGAATTATTCATTATCGATATTGATTCATTATATTATTATTAGCATTATTATTAGTATTATTATTGTTATTATGATTAGTAGTAGTATTATTATTATCATTATTATTATTACCATTAGTATTATTATAATCCTGTTATTATTATTATTATTATCATTATTATTACTATTGTTATTATATTTGTTATTATTATCAATTTTATTATTATTATTATATTAGGCTGAGTCAAAAGTTATTCATGTTTTTTAGTTGTTTAAAGTTTTTGTTTTACCAAATCATTTAAACAT
>JBBMOY011376980.1:0-14891 GCA_037951405.1 Platydemus manokwari | reverse complement strand
TTTTAAATGGTACCAAATGTTGCGTAGCTATGTTATGTTTAAATGATTTGGTAAAACAAAAACTTTAAACAACTAAATAACATGAATAACTTTTGACTCAGCCTAATATATATATATCATAATATCGGTATATTAATCTTATACAAGATCCTCTATAATAAATAAGCAAAAATCTTATAAAAATATATTCTGACCCAATTATATCCACATTATTCTTATATTTTGGGATTTCATTTAAAATTGCAAACCATGGATAACAATGAGGTAATTTATTGAAATTGATTCATAAATCAGATTGAATAATATTTCTGAATTTATTATATGTTATTGAGTAAGATTAAGAAATTCCAGGCAAACTATCTCGATTGAATTAAGCCACAGAACATAGCTGAACATTTTAATTAAATCATATCTAATTTTTTTGTATTGATAATTTCTTATTTCCAATGCTTTGAAATATTTCGATTGAATTTCATTGATTATTGATCAACATTTTGAAAACAGCACAATGGTTAATACATTAGTAACATGTATGGCTTACACCAGTATTATGCGTGTCGTTAGAAGATGTTTTACAACTTTTTTTTATTTTTATTATTACGACAAATTAAAATATAAAATATTTTTTAAAATTTCATTAAATTTAAAATAATATCTCGTTAAATCAATTTCTGTATTTATTATTAGTTGCTGAGTAACAAAAAAAATGCCAGGGAATGCCTAAACTATCTCGATAGATTTAATCCAGAGAACATTAATGAGAATATTTTCAGTTTATTTAAGTTATATTTGATTTTCAGATTTATTAATGATTTATTATTCATTTATATATGATGATTGATTATTTCGGGATGTTAATATATTAAAATATAATTGATTAATTTACAAAATCAATAAAATAATGATAATTATATTCTTCATTATTAAAATTGCTCTTATAAAATTGATTTTTAGCAATTTAAATCATTTGAAGGCACGCATTCTTTAATAATTATAAAGTTTTCATTGTGAACTTTTCAGAAATAAAGGGACATAGCATTTTAAAGGTGTCCTCTCTTCATCTGGTAGCTCTTTCACACATTTACCAGTTACAGGTGTGTACAATGGCAATCTGTTTCTGTATCGACATCCATTGCTAGTCTCGCATCGAAGACCATTTATACATCTATATCAAATCAGTAATTATAACTAATAATAATTTCAAATTAAATTTACCCAGGCTGACCGCTGGAACATTCCTGTTCTTCCTGTTTACCGCAGACATTGCAACAGCCACAAATATTCTTAACATGATCAGAAACAGGACAATCAGGTTCTGCACATTTCTCAAGTTCACAATTACAGTCAAGTCCGTCGATTGAGTACGTGTACAGAGAAATCAATAAATAAACGAGAACAAGCATTGGTTGAAATTGATTTTCAATTGCGGAAACCAATGTTTTTATCTATAAATTGAATGATTAAAACAAGTGGAGAATATATTGGAAATTGTTATTTGATTCCCAATCATAAACTGTATTTTAAAATTTTAAATATTATTCGGTGAAGAACAATTTTTGAATTTATTTTTTCTAAATTACTTTATAAATTATGATTTCGAGTGACATTTTATTAGAGTCTCACAGATCTCATATAAGAATGGAACTTCAATAATTAAGAAAATATCGTTTTCTTTCAAATATGTTCAGTTTATTGTTGAAAATTCGTAATCTTATCCGTCGAGGAGAACCATATGGTTGATATAGTTATAATAAATATTGCTCAGAGAGAATAGCAAGTGAAGACTGAGTCATTAGTAGGTAGGGTTTATCAAGTCTGATAAGATAATGTAAAAATCGGTAACTGGAAGCTAAGATCAATAATTTGGAATTGATTATGTGACAAATTAATGAGGTGATGAGTAATATGACAGTGTGATTGATGTTTATTAGGGATGATCGTGATAATGATGATGATAGTGAGAATTATGTATGACAAGATGAGCTCCATAATGGTGTGATTATTGTGGTTTAAATAGTGGTGTTGTTGGTGGTTTAGGATGGCGAGATAAAGATTTCATTATGTTTTCACTCCGAATGTGACTCAATTAGGTATTGTGGGCATACTTTTTAAAAAATAAGCACTCATAATTTATTAAAGACTTTTAAAAGGATTCATGATTTCATCAAATTTATACGTCATGGTTACAGTCATATTAGGTTTTGAGAAAACTTTTTTGCATGAAATTCAAAAATTTCTCCAAGAGTTAACCCCTGATCAAATTTATTATGTTCTTTAAATATTTTTTATTATACTTTCTTTGGATAATTTACTTATAAATCAATGGTATAAAATTCGATATTCTTCTTGATAGAAATGCCATTTTTAGTATGCCAATCGATTATGGAAGTTTCATAAATTTTATAATAAAGAAATTTCAAAATCTAATGAAGCTAAACATGACAAATCTAAATAGGAATAAGAGTTTGAATTAAAGTATGAATAGGTATAAAATGTAGGAAATTAAGAGATTTAAGTTTTGAAGAAGACGAATTACAACAAGTAATTACTGATAATAATTTCATGAATAAATTTTTCAATGAATTTTATCCTGATGTATTCCATTTTAAAAGATTTAATTAAAGAATTAAATTGAGAAATTAAAGAAAATTAAATTAAAATATGAAAAATGTTAAAGAAACGATAATTTGTAATTAAAAACGTTTGGTAGAGAATATACAATTAAAATTGAAGATTGAGTGAGAGGCATTTCTGAGTGAAATGTCATTAAGTAATTAAAAAGAAAATGCAGGCAATTAATTTGTTCCTGAGATTAATAAAAATCTAATATAGTGTGTTGAAGAAGAAAAAATTTGGATTAATTTTTTAATAATAAGTTGATTAAAGTTACCATTTGTTATAAAAATCAATTTAATAACAAATTCAATGGTAAACAACATGTTAATAAAAATGTATAATTGCAAATTTTTATTTTAGGAATTAATTGCGGTGAACTTTATTTTTAGAATTTAGAAAATTTAGAAAAGCGCCAATCATAAAAAATATTTGTTAATATCTTTATTATATGAACTCTAGACATAAAAGTTGCTTCGTTTTTTATTGATCTCCTCAAAACCTTATATTTATGTTACATATCAATGTAATTACTTTGAAATTCGTTTTTAAATATCTCAATGAAACTTTCAATCTTCGGAAATGCTGTTGCCAATTTTAATAAATTCATTGTGAAGTGATATTTCTGTTTCAACTCCTTATTATGATCACGCTTAACTTTCTTCTGTAATTTATTTTCTAATTTAATATTGTTATTTTTAATCTTTAAAATTTTCTCACGCAAATCTTTAATAATATCTTTAGCTTTTAAAATCTCATACTCTATTAATAGCGTCACATATTTCTATATAAATCTTTTTCTTTTTACAAGTTAAACCAATATAATTGATAATAATCCAGCTCTTACAGCACAATGTCAAGTAATTGTTGACAAAAGACGTATTCCTAAAATAGTAGGTAAAAGAGTTGCTGAAATAGTTAGCATACCACCAACACCTAAAATTGTTATATTTCAAAGTACTATCTACTTTTGTCCGTTTATCTTTTAATTTATTATAGAGGAATAGTAATTCTTCTAAAACTCTTTTCTCATTCATGTAATTCTAATCCTAAGTTAATTAATATTGTTTTTTACTCGATCGATTTCATAACCTAAGTCACTTGGAGCTGATGCAGATTTAAATTCATCAAGTTTAGGATAAAGTTCTGAGATACCATCATTTTTGTAAAAAAAATTTAAAGGAACTTTGTTAAAGGAATTTCCGTTCATAATTGTACAACAAAAACAAAAAGAAATATTTTTGAAGTTTCGTCTTCATACATCTTTGCAATTTTCTAGGAACTTTTTCTTCAAAAGTAAAATCACTACCTTAATTCGATAATTTAATAATACAACAAATCAGGATAAATTCTTGATTTCATTTTTTGTACCATCATATAAAAAATCTCCAATCTCTATAAATTCCAAGAGATTACTCTTTAATGGTTTATTAGGAAAAATATTACCAATAAATAAATTTATTTCATATGGTTTATCAAATTCTTTAAATAATTTACCATTTAAGTAAATACAATAATTTATTTTATTAAATTCATAAATTTATAATCTAGGTTTTGTAGTCATTAAATCCCATTTTTTTCTCAAATAAGAAAAAGAACATTTATTAACACATACATACTCTGTTCCATGATTATTATCCAAGAATACAGTTTCATCTGCACTTCCAATCCAACTTCCTTTTCCTTCCACATATTGAACAGGGAATACAACACTAAAGCTCTCTAATTTATATCCCACATACTCTTTAGGAAAATATGATTCATAAATAAAATTACCAAAAACCCCAATGTAATTCTTTTTACAGAAAACAGATTTTCATTTAAAGCATAACTAATATTATCCACCTCCAACTTTGAACAGACAAAATATTTTTTCTTCCCTCGTTAAAAATATTAGCATTAATTGGTTTTCTTAGATCATTAATAGTTTCTTTTAATTTTTTTATATCATTAGTATTTTTTCTAATTCTCCCCCGGTCAGAATATTTAATTTTACCTTCATTATCTCGATAAATTCTGCTTCTGTTTTTCCTTCTATAAATTTCAAACTTTTCCGAGATTAATTTTTTTTCTTTTTCATTTATTTTTTTAATATCATTTAAGAATGTAATTAACGATTTACATAAAGAATCAAGTTTATCAATACTTTTTCTGTTTTCTTTCATTAAGTCATTGCACTTAATATATAAGTAGAAATCCTCAAGTTTTTATTAGTTTCAAAAATTTCTTTCTCAAAATTATTTTTAATTTTTTCAATTTCATACCTTAATTCATCCCTAATTTTTTCAAGATATTTCTTATTAACAGCATCTGTTTCATTTTCAGGATCACCCAAGTTTGTTATTCTATAATTGTTTAACTCTAAATTACCCTTCATACTATCACCCTCCTCATTAATATATTTTCTATCGTAAATTCGTTATTTAGTTATAAACTTAGCATTAAACATTTACTGAATATCTTTCATATTATTTACTTAACTTATTAACCAGGTTAGACATTCTTGCAGATATTTTTTTAGTGTAAAATTTGTTGAAGTTCATTCCGCATATTATTAATAATGTAATCAAATTTTAATCCTTTATCTAAACAATATAAAACATACATAGATAATTGTCCACATAATTCTCCTACAGTTTGTATTTGAATTTTATTATAGGTTAGTTTGTCTTTATTAAAGAAATTATAAACCTCTTTAGTTGGTAAAATTACATAAGGATCGAAATAAATGTTATGACGTTTACTTATTGAAACCCAATGAGAACTCTTGTCTTTTGTAGTTTCTAAATTCATAATGATATATATTGGCTTTGCCATGTCAGTAACATTCTTTAATTCATCTCTCATAATGATCTTTACATCTAAATTTAAATCATCAGCAATATCCTTTGTATCAAAATTGGTTGTTTTATTAATTCCATATTTAGCTAGAAAAAATAACAAAAGAATCTCGATAATTTTTTAGGACTAAATTTGAAACTAGACCGAAGGTGAAATGATATTTTTTTCTTAATTAAAATCAATTAAATTACCATTTTGATCTGTCATTTTAAAGGTAATATCAGAAATGAATTTAGTAGATATTGGAAAATAGATTACTTGATTTACTTCTTTTATATATAAATAACCAGGTGGAATACTTTTAGCTGGAAAACTATAAATAACATTTGTATTTTCGGCATTGATGTTTTCCTTAGCTAGATTGTTATTTACATAGCTTCCATTTACAATTGAACATTCAACATTTATTAATACAAGATCAGTGATGTTTATTTTATTTTCTGACAAATGGTTTCCAGGAGTGTATACTTTATTATTTTCAAATCTTAAAACAGAACCCAAAGTAATAAATTTTAAATTTTCTTTTGTGATTAATTTACATTTAAGTGTTACTTTATCAGGTTCTATAGAAACATTATATATTGTAGCATTAGCGTTAGCACTATTTTTATCTTTTTGAATAACATTTTCAATTTAGTACTCACCAAGAAGGTTACGTAAACTTTCATTTATATCTGGAATTTTTATAGCATCCGGTGAAATAAAATATTCTTTGTCATTGTATAATAATTTATTATTATTATCATTAATATTATAAACAGAATTAAATAAAACAATAAACTTAATTCATTCTCTGAATTTAAAACCAATTCTGGCATACAATATTCTAAAGATTTAATAGTTAATTTTCCTTCACCCTTTGTTCTATAAAAAATTTTCTTGTCATTAATATTTCTATTTAAAGTTAATTTAATCATCTTAAGAAATAGTACTCTATTATAACTTTCCAAAAATCCAAATATATTTTTAAGGGAAATATTCCTGTAAATGTTAATTTTTTATTATAAAAAGCTTTTCTTCTTTGAAAACCTTTATTATCCTTATCTGGATCTTCTTTCGTTTCATCTGATAACCAACCTATCAATTCCCCAGTTTCTTCATCTGTTTTGTCTGTTAATACAAAATTCAATAAACTAGATACTTCTCCGACACTTTCAAAATTTTTAATTTCATGAGTTCCAAATGTTAATCTCATAGAGTTAAATAAATTTGGAAAGAAGTTATTTTCTAAAGTAATATTTTGATCAACCTGTACATTATTTTCCTTTGTTTTTTAAATTCAATTTCAATATTGTATCTTAAAAATATTTTGCAAATATCCACAGGATTAGAAGTTTGTTGAGATTTATTTAAATTCTGTTGATTTATTTAAATTAGTGGCCGTTGTTGATGATTGATTAATAATATATAAATCTTCTTTCTTAATATTATGTTTAAATTTATAAATATTTTGATATAATTTTTCAATCCCCATTTTTTAAAAATAAAATTGGAAAAATATATTTTAAAGTTTTTTTTAATATTTTATTTTTTCTGTCTTTAGTTATATATCCTAATTTATATAATTTTATTAAAATACTATTTATTGAATTATAAACATTATTATGTCCACCTTTCTTAGCAGCTTATAATTTTCTTAATTCATAAAATAACTCTATCGGATTTAAAATATTATTAATTTCATTATTTAATTCTTTCTCTTCCTTTTAATTTTTAATCCAAGGGAAGGAACTAGGTTCATATAAAATTTGGTTTAAATAATTGATATATGCAAATTTATTATAGTTGGCTACCTTTGTTACATTTCTTTTTTCCAAAATTTTGAAATAGGATTTGATGTCTTCTTTGAACGAAGTTCCTTCAGTTTTATTTGCATTTTTATCACCCAAAATAATGTTTAATAAATTATTCGTAATTTCAAAATTGCTTCCATCTCCAGTATAAGTAATATAATTTTTATCATTCAATTTTGTAATCAAGAAATGTGTAGAATAAATTTTTAAAATTTTAAAAACCTTGTTATTCATTTCTATTGTTTCTAATATTGGAAAAATAGAATTTGCAGACAGTGCTTTTTGATTTGGTGTAAATATTTCTTGTTCAATATAACTCATAGTGCTGATTTAGTTATAATGCCTAAAAAATCTACAGAAGGATTTATCTATTTTTTGGTTGTTATTGATTTATGTGCAAGATATGGATGGTGTATTCCCTTAAAGGATAAAATACAAGAAACTTTAGTGGAAGCTTTTGAAAGTTATTTTGAAAAAGACAAAAGAATTCCAAAACATATATGGTTTGATAAAGAATCTGGAATTAGAAGTAAATTTTTTAAAATTTTTTGTGATGAAAATAAAATCATTTTATATCCTACAGAAAATGAAGGTAAAGCTGTTTTTTCAGAAAGATTTATTAGAACTTTGAAAAATATTATGTGGAAACATTTTACAGGTGAAGGAAATCAAAAATGGAATAATAATTTATTTGCAAAGTGTTGTTAATAAATATAATAATAAAATTCATTCTGGTATTGAGGTTACACCTGTTGAAGCTAGTAAAAACCCTGAAATAATTAAAGAAAAAATTGAAGAATGGAATATTTTTAATAATAATTTAAATGAAAAACCAAAATTTAAAGTTCTAGATAGAGTGAGAATTTTCAAATATAAAAATAAATTTGAGAAAGGATATACGACAAAATTTTCGAAAGAAATATTTATTATTAAAGAGGTTTGCAAAACAAAACCCGCAACTTATAGATTGATTGATTTAAAAAGAGAAAAGATATCGAGAAGATTTTATGGTCAAGAATTGATTAAGACAAAATTTTAGAATTATGTAAATATTTGGATGTTTTGGCTTTGATGCTGTAAAAGAAATTATTATTATTATTATGAAATTTATTATCAAAATTTTCAAGTGTTTTAAAAACGCATTTTGATACTTAAAATAAAATTATTATTATCATTGTAAAATTATTATTATTATTATAAAATTTCCAGGCGTCTCTAAAACTCTTTTGTAACTAAAAGTAAAATAAATGTATTTACACATCAGAAAATTTAAAGTCACTTCCAATGTCATTAAATTTTTCCTAATTTTTTTCATCTGCCTCGTTGGATTTGAATTATTTTTATTTTTCTTCCTTCTTTTTGATAAAATTTTCTTTTTGCGTTAAAATCACCTTAGTTTGAAACTTTTCCTGTCTTCTTCATAATAAAAGATCTAAAAAATAATAATAATAACTATAATAATCATAATAATGACAACAACAACAATAATAATAATAACAATAATAATTTTTCCTCATTTTTTCGATTATTTATCTCAAAATTTTCCACGAAAAATATGTGGTGGTTAATGATTGAGCGAGGCGTAGAAATTTACAAAATGAAAAATGCATCGGTGGGAAATCGAACCTACCACAATAAATGGTTTTCAGTAATTTTATTCCCTTCAATTTTTGATATTTTATTTGAATATACTTCTTTCGTAATGATATATTCTTTTCGAACATAATTAAGATTTTCCAATATAATTTCAATTACTATTCGAAAGTTAACACCTTCCTCCTTATTCATATATTTTAAAATATTATCTGAAATACATTAAATTATATTTTTATTTTCTGGCGAATGTTAAATAAATTTAACAAATTTAATAATGTCACTTGTATTATCATGCAAAGTTATTAATAGAAGCATTATATTTCGCAATATGTTCTTTAGATTTTTCATGAGCTATTTTTGCTGTTTTTGTTTTAAAATATCTATTACATCTTTCGCAATAAAATACAGTTTTGCGTTCATTCATTTTTATATTTATTCTTTTTATTAATTTTTTATTTTTATGAACTTTTAGATAACCAGAGTAGTGATTTAATGGCTAGTTAAATGCTAATATATGGATTGATAGATTGCAAAATGTGCATTTTTAGGGGTCTGTGGGCTATACTGGTATTGATAAATTGAGTTTTTTGTAAAATTGATGATTTCTTGGGTGTTGCATTTAACTAGTCATTATATAACTACTCTCTTGAAAGGTGTTGTGACATTACTTTCCATAAGATTTTCTATCAATTATTGAATTTTTGTTTCTAAATTTATTGGCTGCCTTCTGGGGTTTTGAGCAATAGGTTCCCCTTTTGTACGGATCTCGTGCTTCACCAAATCTGTTAGTTTTAAATCGAACCGAGAAGCCATACAAATTCAGCCATTTTCTTTTATTTACCTATTCAATGAAATATCTTTCCCACATTTTTGGCATCAATTGATTTTATCCCTGCAAGGAATATTCCACAAATCTTCATCATATTAACCCCTCCGATAAATCCTGGTGATATTTTTTTTACTACAATGATCTACTTTACTTGAATTTTGTTGTTCCAAACTATTGGGATCCTTATTTTCTGTAGACACGATTTGTGTGTATTAGAGAATATACCAGCCAATCGAACATCAGAATTTTTAATGCGCCTCCAATCGCTCTCTTTCATTACTGTTATTAATGCACCAGAATTACATAACATCTCAATAGGTTTACCGTTGCACTCAATTTTACTCCACTGTCTACCATCTGCTTTCTGATACATCTGTGAATGCTTCATCTTCGTCTTGCAGTCTTTCTTCTTTACTTCTATTCTATCTCTAGCTGACATATGTCCTATTGACTCAACTGCGATATTTTTCATCAGGTCTATGTTGCATTGCTGCCAAATCCTGAACCTTGTTGTACACTGTTTTGGCATGTAAAAATGTTTCTAAAAACCATTTCTCAATTTCTTCATTTAAAACAGCCTCTTTGAAACTGCTGAACTCTTGCCACAGCTGTTTGGCGTCATCTCTCAAAAGCATGCCAAATGCAAATGACAGTTTCATTTGATTGAAGGTCGCGAAATCTTAGGTAGTTTGGAATCATTTCTCAGCGTCTTGGATTGATGAATCGAAGAATGATGGTTTTGGAATTAATAACTCTTGCGTTTTTTGTGGTAGATTTGCAAAATTTTCTGACTCTCTTTTCGATTAGCTCTAGTCAGAGCGTTAATTTCGGCGTGGTCGCCAGTAAAAACATAAGTCGTTTCCATCAATATTTTATTCTATTTTCAAAGTCACACCGTTTGCATTTTAATATTAAAACAAAACTCATTTTTTATCTAACTATCCAAATGTATGAAGAATTAATTCCTGATGGAATTGGATTATACAAACCATTGGATATATGGTAATGCTGTCTGGACTCAACGTGGCACCAGTGAATTTTCAAAGAGCAATGAATTTTATGTTCATGGATGTACATCATGAAATGGTATATAAATGATGTCATTATTTACGTCATTATTTACGATATCACAATAAATGAATATCTTTCAACAAATAAGACGCAGTCCAAAATTAATCAAAATTATTTTGAGATCATGATGAAAAAGGATGTTAAATTATGGTGTATATCATTGAAAGTATGTCAAACAAAAGGAAACATAAGGAATAAATTAAAGGTATCAAAACATTTACCAATATAAAGCGCACCTTTACAGCGTATAGCAATAGATAGACTAGGACCTTTATCATTAAGCAAAAATGGTAATAAATACATAATTTATTGGTCATTTAACTTGCTGGCTTGAAGCTTATGCTATACCAGATAAAAAGTCAACATTACAGCCAATGTTTTCGTTGAAGAAATTGTATATACAAACGGAGCACCACGTTGCTACGCATCGACAGATGAACAGAGTTTCTCACTTGAAGTCTAGATGCCATCAATAAGGAATTCATAATAACCAAATTAACAATCACAGCATATCATCCTCAATGCAATTGAGAAGTAGAACGAATCAACGAAACATTAACGAGTATGCTAACATCGGATATAAATGCAGCTTAAAACGATTTGAATGTACATATCTCATCACGCTTATACACAACAATCGGGCACCGGATATTCACTGTCCTGTTTAATATATTTAAGACACAGTAATATGCAAATAGATACCAGAGTTACACCACGAATTTCTCAATATTTATATAAAGAAGATTATATGATCACAATAAAAGAAAGGTTAACAGAAACATGGCAAAGAGCCTCGCACAACATCAAATTTGCGCAGGAACCAATAAAAGATGCTTATGACCAAAAACAAAAGATTACCCACTACAAGTAGAAGACAAATTGGTGCTAGAAATAAAACATGCAAAAAAATTAATAAGACCTTTTAAAGGACCATATATTGTAGAAAGAGCCATAGATACAAATTTAGTCATTGGATCTTTAAAAAAACTTGGAACAAAACCGATATGGGCATATGAAAATTGTTGCAAAAATTATATTGGCAAAGAACTGACATTAAACGCTGACTGCAACGAAATCAAGGACACAAAAAAGATCCCAAAAAATGAGCAATTTCAAACTACTGTGGTTACTTCTCATCGATACGCGCTTCGATCACAATGAGGAAATGATCAATCTATCGGAGAATTTGAAAACAGAGGAGATGGAGAAAACGAAGAAGAAACATTAATCACATATTGATTTATATTTTGACAATTCTGTTTCACGACTTTTTTAAGACAGTTTTTTTCGTAAAGATATTGCTTAAAAATTGCGTGAAACAAAATTATCTAATCGTGTAGAGGGGATATATGTATGATACAATAAACACGGGAATAACAGACACAGATACAGTAGAGACCCGATAAATAAATGTAAGAAACATGTAATGTAGCTAAGTTATAGCAATAAAAGATTTAAGAGTGAAACAATTATTTTTATTTCAAACATATATTAATAATAACGTGATAAACTTATAAATATATTTTCATATGTAACCACTTTAAATAAAAAGATCATAACGAAATGGACAACACTTAAAATGCGATACACTTTCATATGTACTTACTGAAATGTACAGTCTATGAACAATTCTTAAAATATATTAAAAAGTTCAAAAAACATAAAACACAGTGTTAAATTTTAATAACAATAAAATTCCGATTATAATAAAATCAATACACGAATTTAATAATAGTGATTGAAAATTATTGATAATTAATTTCAAAAAAAATTAAATTAAATAGACAAAAGAAAATAAAAACATGCATAGTACAGTAGCGAAACTCGTGACAACTCACTGGATTGGAAAATAAAATAAAAACAAACAACCCTGGTAATAATGATCTGTTCTATTCTGATTGGGGTAAAATAAACCCAGATAAATTTTCTCTTGTTTTTGTTAATAATACGTCATTTATTTTACCGAAATAAAGGAAATATATCGAAACTAAAGATGATAATATTTATTTTGTCTTCCTGGCATCCTATTGCACTCATGGATATGGGCTATATAATCTTTGCTTTGGTCTTGAACAATACATTCCTTCAATGAATTAAGAGTGCAAAGCACATCTATTCATTTCAAAAAGCTATATTTCACATTTTTCCTTGTTGAACTTGAGGGAAGCTTTTCCAAGTGTAAATTGTCTAAAGTGGTGTTATCTTAAGAAGTTAAGGGGATTAAATAAGGTTTTTTATGCGACTCCTCTCATGCTTTGTTCACATACAACTGTTTTCTGTTGCTCTACAACACTGTTATTGATTGAATCTAGTGCTGTGATTTGTGGTGGCTGAGATAATTCCTCATTTACTTCATCTCCGATTGTACTGTGTGAAACCGTCCTTTCCTCATCTAAGTCTAAGGGAAATTATTCTTTCCGCGTTGTATCTGTTGTTTTTTGAGATGGTTCTTGAGTTTTCCTTCACTATTTTTCTTATTCTCCCCTATATAATTGCTTTATGATTTTTCGTCGTTTCATGTTTTTATTAATATGGTTAACGGTGCGGCGTCTTGTGATGATCTGATGATTAATCCATGTCTTTGTAATAATATTTGCACTTCACTGCACTTGTGCTGTTATTGGATTTCTGCCTCATTGGCTTTATTAATATATCTTATCAGCTTTTCTATTAATACTACGCTGTGATGCTTCGATTTTCTCTCGAGTTGGTTCGAGTATTGGCCTGTAGTTTATCTTGATTCTTTCGTTTTTTTTCTCTTCTTTTTTCTTTATATTTTAAGATTAGACAATCTTTTGATCCTTTTTAGGTAATCCTGTATTATTTCATTGTAATCATATTAGATTATAGGACCTGTTGGTGCTTCCGTGATTTTCTGCGGTTCTAATTGAATTGTGTCATAACTTTTATCCGTTGGGGTTAAGATATCGCCAATTGATTATTGATCGTCTTCATCAAGTAACTTGGGTTTGCTTCGCTTCTGTGCTTTCCTGATTATTTTGAGTTATAGGACCCGTTTACTGTCGCGTAATTTCTAAATTTTGGTTAAGAGCTCGTTGCTCGAATAATAGGACAAAATTGAGTGTCATCATTAGTAAAAAAACATAGCTGTTTCTTCATTGAATGTGGGGTTAGCAACTTCTTCATTAGCTTCCAAAAACCGGGTTTCTTTGTTTCATATTACCTAGTGATGGTAAATGCTTTTGAGACTTCATTCATTTCTCGTCTGCAAGCTAGTCTGAATTTATGGTTACTACCAACGTTCCTTAATTGGTGCTATATTGGTATCTTCTCTTTTTACTGATGCTGTTTTGGATCGACAAATTACTAAAGGAATCCGCGTTTTCCACATATTTTACATTGTGAATTACTCCTAGAGTGATCGCTTGTTTCATGATTTAATTTTGTTTCCACTTGCGCCTGTGATGGCATTGCATTCCTGTGTGTTGTGGTTGTCCATTTCACATGTATCGCAAAAGTTATTCCTGTTCAGATTTATTTGGTTTATTGCTCGATGTTTCATGATTGATTGGATTATCCTATTTATTTTGTCATACCTTGTTATTGTTCCATTTTTTTCAGTTTCATTTCACATGAGGCACAAAATTGTTGTCCATTACGAACGCCTATTTCTGCTAGACGACATTTTTGTACAATATCATCGAATTTACCCCTCTTATGTAGACTGAAAGCTGCTCTGATGTGTGGGAATAATTCTTCCAATAACATTGGGTAGTGTAATGTTAAGAATGTCGGCATTGTGTGTCTATTTAAATGAAGATTAACTTTGTTATTAACTTTATTATCCATTTCAATTTCTTTTTGTTTATCAGTCAGTATTATAAATCCGATCATTCAATATTAGAAAGTAAATGATGACATTTAACATGGTTATAATTGCTGCCAAGATAGTGATCTTGTTTCATAATGTAATTTCATTTATGTTTAATTTATTTTAAGCTTAGATTACTTTTAATTTAATTATAAAAAATAATTAATTTTAATAATAATTAATTTAACCAATAGAAATTTTGATAATTAATGAAATTATTTTTATATATTTTATTTGAAATTAAAAATTATGAAAATCAACAAATTGAATAAATGATGGAAAATCAAACTCAATTAGATTGCATGATCTGTGCAGA